>JAHZNC010004026.1:0-17513 GCA_027744095.1 Zhuqinia jingwanae | reverse complement strand
CCACGGTAGAGACATCTCGTATAGCTTGGCAAGACCCTTCATTTACGTCGAGTAGATCAATTGAAACGGATGTTTTTAGCAAAGAAAAAAATGCCAAGAAAAAAGAAGAAAACGTTTGGTTTCTGTCAAACTTCATGTTAAATTTTTTTCCCTCTACGGCAGTTTATTATTGAATGCTACTACTAATGACACTGATAAAAAACTCCATCTCATACCCTGCTTTTATATTAGCCGAGCCCACGCTTCCGTATTTCCTTAAAACGACACTCTTTTGATGTTTGAGTACTTAAGGGCACATACACATAAATATTATTCTCCTATATGAATTAAAGTGCAACTTGATATTTCTAAGAATAAACCTATGATATGTGCAGATATGTGCATGGTGCATGCTAAATCATTTAAACTGATGCATTAAAAATATATTAAAATTAAAAAGGGAATTTAGATACTAATCATGGGGCTGTGTACTCAGCGGAGAATGAAAATGCTTGGAATCTCTTCTTGTGATTGGATAATGCTGACAATTAGATTGAAGAAAACTGATTTGCATCTTTCAGCCAGGATAAATATCATCATGATCTTGATCCTCCTTGACCGCACGTGTGCTATTTTGACCTTTGAATTGTGTTTCAGGGAACACTTCTTGGTTGCTTGATTGTAACAGTTTCTGATGTTTAATTAAAAGGGATGCATCATGATAAAGTTGTCGCATTTTTCGTGTATATTGTGCTCCTTCGGATGGAACCTGTCTAATTAGCGTAACGCCGAATAAAAACCAAATACCTGTTTGTGCTTGCTTACCTACCTCAAACACTAGATTCTAAGGAAAAAGATATTGGAGTTTATGGCGGTACTATGGGAATACGGATGTTACTACCAAAAGGTTAAGATCAATCATACTCATAAAATTGAAATAGGTATAATATAACGAACGAAGGACCACTTCTAGTTGGTTTACCCACGAAAGTCTGTCCGGCCGGTCATCCACGCTACAATTTTGAAACAGCTATTTCGATTTTTTTTCAAATTTGGTACATATGAACCTTGGGTAAAGAAGACATTGGCGGGTATTTATTTTGAGTCCCCCGTGTCACTTCCCAAGGGTAATGAAGGAAACGCATTAATAACCAATCTCAGTGATGAAATATAAGGAAACCCACGTCAAAAGTAGAACTTTTAATCACCTGGGCCAACCTACCTCAGCTGGAGACCTTTTACTATTATGATTGTCGTCTCATTAGAAAGGCCTTGAGGAGTATCACAAAAACCTTGTGTAACTTTGACTTCAGAACTCGTATCACCTATGTATATCAGCCTGTACTTCTTTACAACGCAACGGTTTATTATTAGCAATAAAATGCAGTACAAACAAATGCAACCTCATTGCTGCAATAACAATGATGAACAATGTGAAATTACAGCCTGTAACTTGCAGGGATTTAGACATTACTAATCTCATCATGATAACATAACATGAATTGGGCGAAGTGGACAAAATGAGATGCATAATAATTAAAATACTAATACACTGATTTCAAATATTACATCAAAAGTAGCTTTTTTGTTCAAGACAAGATGCTTACGTATACATTTGATTTATGATTATGATTATCATCGACATGTTCTTTAGACTGGGACAGGAGGGATATATACGTTTAGCACGGTTACCAGTTACAGTAATTATTGGTTACCAGTTTTAAGGAATAAATCAGATTTTTCAACTAAGATTAAGATAAATTGACAACAAATATATCCTAAGCCTCAATCANAGATTAAGATAAATTGACAACAAATATATCCTAAGCCTCAATCATCTAAGCATTAATCATCTTCAAATCACACGTGTTTACGTTTCCCATGGGTTTTGTTTCTAAATCAGATTTTATATATCCTTGAATAATGAATGAGGAGAAAAAAACCTAATTCTCATTCATGATGCATTTTACTAAAACGTCATGCTTTGTAGTAAAAAAAACCCTAACATCCTCTGACCTTACTATATAGCTCGTCCTGGTTCAACAAACTTTTGACTCAAAGTATTTCTGATTCCCACAGCACAGCGATATGTGATGAGATGATAAATGATAACGATTGATAATATTAAATGCCTATATATATATGTACATATAAAATATTTTTTATTCTGACAAAACAGACAGCTATTTATGACACAACATGTAGGCATATCTATTATTTTGATTTATTGTTATTAATTATTATTATTTACATTATTTTACGCATTGCATTGATATCAACCTAAACCAAACTTTAAACAAAAGATAATATCAACTGTTTACAAGATCACAATCCCTAATCATTGATTAATCATAATCCTGACACATGTAATCAAATAATTATACCCATCACACAAATTTTTTACACGCCCTTGATCCTTTGAACACACCCTTTTTATGTACTTTTATCCGACTTTAATGAGCTCAACTAGTTTTTCATCATAATACAATACCTATCAGGAAATTAAGAAAAATGCATGCACTACCAATGTGCTTAAATTTGGGAAATAAAATAAATGAAATCCCGTACAGAGTTGGTAGAATTACTATAGTTTATCAAAAATTGGAGTAAACTAATTTTGAAAGTCGGTACAATTACCAGTAAAAGATTTAATGATTTTCTACTCGGTTGAATGTAAGTCCTTTTGTTTCGGGAAGAAAGGTGATAATGTAAAATATCCCTACGATGCATGTCGCCAAAAATCCAGCAAACCACAAATATAAGGGAACATCTTCCGAGAATAGTTGATACAACATTGTGACCAGAAAGGCCGATGTCCAGTAAATTGCATTGGCAACCGATGTAACAAATGCTATAATATAAAAAACAAGTGGTAAAGAAGGCTCAGATATAAATACTATATCTGCTAAACACAATCAATTATTGTATTATGCCATTATGCAGAAATGAGATATTTTACCTGTGGATTGTGGTGGAATTATTTCGGACATTACTATCCAAATCACACTGCCAATACCCCAGGAGTAGGACAGCACATACAAGCTAAGAAATATCAACGGAATTAGTGTTGTCATCTTCTCATAGTAACAACCAATGAATTCATTAAAGTTGTAATGTCCAATGCAGTAATAATATGCTGAAAGTATTGCTAGGGCAAAGGACATTGCATAAAGTGACCATAAAATTAACGACTTTCTCCCGTATTTTTCCACAAAGAAACTAGCCGGAAAACCACCAATCACTTGGATGGCGGACAAAAGAACTAGTCCAAAGTTTGAATTTATATGGTTTACCGAGGACTCTTGAAACATTTCGTTGGTAAAAAATGTAGCTACATTGATGCCAGAGAATTGCGCCAGCAAAGTTAGCACGAATACAGATATAATGGATTGTAATTGATTTGATGAGGGAGGATTGACGGGTTCAATGTCAAGCTCAATGGACGACGAGGCCTTGCCTGAACTATGGCCTGAAATTTTTTGTAAGCCAATTTCAGTGGACGCATTTTTTGTCTTTGACCAGGGCGAGTCTGGTATAAACAGGAGCAAAAATGCGTGCAAAATTGGTTGAAGAGTGCAAATGAGTGCTGCAAAATTAGCGTTGAAAATTATTCCCAATCCGTTTCTGTAATAATAAATAGTTTAATCAGCTTACTCCCATGTTAAACTTTAGATAGTATAGATACCTGAAGAGGTAAAACTTACGAAATTAGTTTTCCAACAGAAAGCATGATAAGAAAAAGGGACCCAAGTGCACCACGATTACTTTCATCCGAAATTTCCTTCACGTAAACTGGTATAACAACTGTGCATCCTCCAACATAAATCCCCGTCAGAATGCGACCCACATAGAGATACACAGAACTGGTTCCAGCGGCAAGAAGAATCCAACCTGGAATTGCAATAATGCAAATATAGAATAAACTTGCTTTTCGTCCAAATTGATTCATTGTGTAGGCAGTTATTGGACAGGCCACAAGTGAGCCGAGAGTGAGAAGGGATCCTATCAGGGATTTTTCCATGTTTGTCAGGTCATGCCCAACTTGTTGTGTTTCCGTGATACTGGGTAACGCGGTAGCCGTCCAGGATACCGAAATACCGAATCCAACTCCACCAAATGCAACTAAATATTTTTTAGCAAACAGTACTATCAACAACAATCCAAACAACTTTGACCAAATATTTGTTATTTTGTTGTAATTCTACTACCAATCAATGCAGACACCAATTGTTTCATTTTAGGGTGCCCCATCTTGACTTAGTTACAGACGCAGTCTGCAGAAATATTTCTCTAGTACGTGGAAAAAATAAAATTCCTAAACCGAACGAAAAGCTCAAATATGGAAGGTTTTTGTTTTAAGAAAATCAATATTGATTAAATGATTAATGAATGATTTGCACAAAGACTTCTTGGCCACAGCACGCTTCTTGCGGTGCATATCGTCATTAATTATATTATGATTCCACAGGTGTACGAACAATATACATGTATTATATGTGTAACAGTGGAATGTATTTTGAGGAGCCCAGCAAACTGTGGAACACCTATGAATGGTTTAAGTAAATATCTACGTCAGTAACTATTAATAGAAGTAGAGTGAAAACGTTAGTATGTTTCAAAGTTTGTTGAAAATTTATTGTTATTAGGTTTTTATAACGCATTGAGTTCAAGTATAATCCATAGGTATGAATTTTTATGTAGGTAGCAATTTATATAAAATCCTTAACCATTAACCAAAATATATATCAAAAAATGATAATGTATTGTAGATGGAGGTATTGTTCTCCTCCATTTGTTGTAACTCCATTCCTATACCTGAACATGGAACCTGTGAAGCAACAAGTGCATGTTATTTTCTTTGTTAATTTTTCAAAGCTTTTTCATTTCAGTACAAAATTTACACTGCGCGTGCCTGCAGTGTTTATTTCCAATTTTGGGACGTACTTATACGTACATACCTACCCGTAAATCGATTATGAGAATAAAGCTACGCTATGGTAAAGTACAAATAAAGTAGGCACATAAACTTTATTTTGCAACGGTGGTGCTATGATGATGACAGATACGACTACATGCGCAGTAGACAGACTGCAGCTATCAGAATATATCCTGAATGAACATTTTAAGTATTTTAACAAAAGCTGAAGAATTTTTTTGCATCTTGCGTGCTATATGTTTATGTACATATATATGAACTTTGTACTCCCGTACCAAATTTATAGTATTATATTTAATACTGTATCTAGTAACTTTAGTTACTATATATTATGTAGTACTGAAAAGAGTAAGTGAGATAGGAAATTATCATATTAGTGTTTGTACCAAATTATGTTGTTGCTTTTCTACAGAGAGTTACCAAGAGAGTTACAGACTCTGGCGGTGGACATTTGTTCGATGAAAAATAACTCTGAAATTTCGTGTGATTTCTGAGGAGATCTATAGTACGACACACAGCCGGAGAGACAAACAATTAAACAAAGGATTAAAATATATTGCTTCACACCACACGCAGACCAATCGTAAATCGTAATATTAATTCGCCACATACAACATAGTTACATAGGAAGTCAATAGCACTGGTCATTGCATTGTATCAGGTACTTGGTTTCTCAAAGTAGATTTAGTACATTAGTTGTGTTACAGCAGCAGTCTTCTTTGGATGAATCTTCATCTTCTTCAGTTATACATGTCGTAGGGTCAGACAAAGACGTATAATTCTAGTAAAGCAATAATTAGAATAATTATTGTTATTAATACAAATTAAATTATCGGTTTTTTTGTAAATTAATAATGTGTAAACGTGCAAACATCGCCATGTTATTTCTTTACACATTAATGTATCTTATGGTATTTTTAAATGCCAAGACGCTTAAGCACACGTTTAAAGTAAGCTATATTACTGGTAGCCCGGATGGAGTCTGGACTAATAACATTCTAGGAATTAACGGTCAATTTCCAGGACCAACAATTGAGGGTCATCAGGGAGATATATTACAGATAACTGTGCATAACAATATTCAAGATGGGCAGAATCTTTCCATTCATTGGCATGGGATCCATCAAAGGTACAAAAATTTGTGCGTATGAAGACAGTAATTAATTATTAGTAATCTCAAATGGCTTAAATGTGTTGAAATTTTTTGCTTAGAAAAACCCCTTTTCAAGATGGAGTAGGTTACCTCACGCAGTGCCCTTTGAAAAAGGGCTCTACTCAAGTTTACAGATTTCATTTGGAAGAGATTGGTTCGCATTGGTATCATTCTCATGTCGCATCTCAATATACTGAAGGACTTTGGGGAGCGTTGATTGTTCATCCAATGCGGAACACTAGTCAATATGACAGTGATATCGTCATGTCGCTCAACGATTGGTACCATACTCATGCCCGTGAAAACGAGGAATATCTTCAATCACCAGAGGCTGAAGGTGCGCCACCATACCCATCCTCTATCCTTATAAATGGAATGGGACGCTATCCCTGCAACAAAGCTGTACGACAGGGGCGCTTATGCTCCAGAAAACGGCAAAGAAGGCCAGTATTTCACGTAAAAACAGGCAAATATCATAAAATTCGGTTAATTAATTCCAGCGGCTATACTGCATTCAACTTTACTATAGAGAAACATGTACTACAAATTATTGAGGCTGATGGGGTTGATGTGGGTCCCATGACAACTGAAGGTATATTCATTGGCCCGGGACAACGATATGCGTTTTTAATATTTGCAGATCCCTTACTATCGCATGTCAACAGGTTTTTGATTCGGGCTAATATGAGAAAGGAATTTATTTTTACAATTCCTGGCCAGAATATTAACAAGAGGCCTGAGGCTACCTTTGTTGAGGTAACGGGGGTACTTCAGTATGTTGAAGTACTGGAACCTCAAAGGCCACGATTTGAAATATACGACTACATGGAACCCTCGCCAAATGCCTTGAACTGGACGCAGTTGAAGTTCTTTCCGGAATTTTCCTTGAAAGCAAATGATGGACAGCTGGCACCAAGGTATTTCGACAAACAATTAGTTTTAAACATCAGCTTCCCAACTGATGCGAATGGATCGACTAGAGGAGCCTTTAATAATATACCTTACAAGCTACTACCCGGAAAACCTTTGCTTGCCAGAGCGATTGAAGGAAGCATTCCGCGCACTGAAAATGCTACTTACTTTACAAGATATGGGGATGTCATTCAAATTATCATTAATAATCCAATGGAAGGTGCCCATCCAATTCATTTGCATGGACACCATTTTTGGGTACTTGGCTTAGGAAGAGGTGGCGATGGTCCTTATAACCCTGTCAAACATGCATTGCGGAATACCGGATATAGACGAGATACTCTCATGGTTAAAGGAGATTCGTGGGCGGCAGTCAGATTTAAATCTGATAACGTGGGGGTCTGGAATTTACATGTGAGGAGAATTGGATACATTCATTTCAATTTTATAATGCTATATGTTGCCGAAACTACGAAAAAACTAAAATTGTGGAATTATTTTCGTTTTTAATAATAGTGCCACGTTGACTGGCACTACATCACTGGCATGGCGGTCATCTTTGTTGAAGGTCATGAGCTGATTCATAAATTAAACATACCGGAAGAAGCCAGGCGTGTTTGCGAAGACCACAACGTTGAAATTTAAACACGTTTCCTTGTGGGAGGTTGAAAGTAAAAAGTGGAGAAATTTAACTGAACATTTGTTTTCCTCATTAAATTCTTAATCAGTAATTCGTAATATATGTGTGCGTAAATAAAACAAATGAAACATTAAATAATAATTGTAATGCGTGTACTCAAGTCATGTTATGCAAGTTACTGTTGTGACCAAGATACAATCCGTGAAATATTCATATTGTAATAATGAACTTACACAGCATTGTAGTAATAATAAATCATAAATAATATAATTATGTTCATGGAATCATTACAGCAAATTATGGCTACAAAATGCAACGGTGCATGAGAAATGTAATTTGTCTATGTTTATCATGTTGTACGAATAAAATGCTTTCATTCCTTTAGTGCTGTCTATTATTAGTATTAGACGTGCTTTAAACTAGGATTTTCACGTATTTAAAAAAAAGTGGATATCTTGTAATTAGCCGGATACAGAGCAGATCAATATTGCTTAATGTACGCTAATTTTCCAGAATTTTTCCAGACCCAATTTAGGAAGGCGTCCTGTTCTGATGATCATTGTGGAATGGTTGATGGTAAATATAGTAATTACATACAATTACTTCGGTTTATTAAGGATCGTATCACGATCATTTATAAGATCGGAGATCAAATCTGTTGGCTGTATGTATGTACGAATGTATGTGTGTATGTACGTATGCATGTCCGCGCTCTACAGTCCGCATTATTGATCGGATTTGGACCAAACTTGGCACATCGGCACATGCATTCTTCACATGGAGGAATAGATCTGTATAGATTTTCAGCGCTCTAAGCTCAATGCGCTGCCGCCAGGGGCGCTAAAATCACTGAAAAGCTATAAACAGTCGCTGAATTGCACCAAATTTGGTACAACCATACTAGAACACTAGTGCTTTAGCCCAGTAGCATTACGATCCTTATTTTAATCGTTTAATAGGGTTTATTAACACCTGCAAACATGTTGCCACTTCGTTATTCGCCAATATAAATGTCTTTATAACAAGCTCTCCACTGTGTGAAAAATCTATTCACCTTTCACATATAAAATCTGATTATGGATATGGATGAGACTAATGGATAATGTTTAGCATAATATTATGTAATTTTATGGGTATGATAAAAGCATACAAAACGATCTCTTTCGTCACGCAATGTTGCACCCTGCAACCATCGTGTTTGCTCCAACAGTGATGCACATACATAACTATATGCACATGATCCGGTTTTAATAATTTTAGTATGCACTGGCGACGTGAGACAAGGATTTTTTTAAACAATAAGGCCTTTGCGTTGTTTTTATGCATTTATGTATAAATAAATAAATGATTAAGTATTAAGTTGGGAAAATTCTACATTTATAGTCGAGTTATAAGTTTTAGTTTAAAGGAGTCAATAGTTAGTTTACAATTTATTCAGGAAAACAGTGTCGATAAGTGCTAAAAAATATTTATTTTTGTTTAAAAAAATGCAATAAGAGGAATTTACACAATTTACAGGCATATATTCGAAGACATGGACAAAGAGATTCATAGTAAAAAATCATAAGAAATGTTTCAAATAAAACATAAAAGGACGAACTTATTATTTGAAGAATATGAGGTTAATTAGTAAAATTACCATAATATTTGGATCGACAGTGGGCTAGAATTAGTCAACTTGTATCTACACATCCATTTACGCCATGCGGGCATGTTTACGCGACTCGGATTCCTTTGGTTTTTGAACTACAGCAAAGACATGCTCGTGTGTAACAGTAATTTTTAACGTATCCAATGGAACTCCTGCCATTTCAGTGACAACTTTTCTGTAGTCTTCCTTCAGTTGGGGAAGAAGATGCTTGGGAACGTTGTGTAAAAATGGATTAACCACCAAACATATTTCCAGAAACAAATCAATGTTGTCGTACTTGTAGTCTCTTTGAAGTACTTCACAGTGTTTCACAGTGAATCCACAGCCAGCCAAAAGGGATTTAAAGTGGTCCGTCTTCTCAGGTTTATCCTCCGGATACTCAGACCATGTGACCATGAATTTCTCGTATCCTTTCATGTATTCTTTCCACGTGTCCATGGTAGCAATCAGTCGTAAAGCTTTGGTGCTAATCGACTTTGCGGTGAGAGTCATAAACCCAAAATGTCCGCCGTCCTTCATTATTCCACGGAAACCCTTGAATGCCGTTCTAAAAAGTTGAAAGTAAAAAGGACCCTCAGTTTTAACTAATAACCAAATGCCAATAAATGAATTTTGCAAATCACTTACTGAATATCATCAATAAAATGAAGAACGTAAAATGATAAGATGTTGTCGAATTTAACGTCCTTCCATGGAAACTCTGACACAATGTCTCCCCGGGCGTAATAAACACTTGGATGAGGGTACGTTTTCTCAGCATAATCTATCATGCCTTGGGCGATATCTACAGAGTACATGGATCCTTGGAACTTTTCAACTTGCGGGAGAATGTATGTGAACGCCCGGCGACCTGGTCCGCAACCATAGTCAAGAACTTTTGTTTCCTTGGACCAGTCCATCAACTGGAAGGCTTTGGGAAGAAAGACCGACGCGTCCCTATCGGTCATGATATCACAGGCCTCGTATTGCTCTGGGTTAATCATGTTGGTAAGTTAAAGGGTGCTACTCAATTTGAATGCGCAAAAAAGTAGATTGAGAACAAGTGGCTTGTGAAAAGCGACTGAATTCAACTAACTAAAGATTCGTTATTTATATATGCACGATATTTTGTATTGCATTTCCCCGCAACCAGTCTGAAGACTTCCTGAGTAATGTTTATCAAACTTACAAAGATACGTAAAGTATTACGGTAGATTTCCACAGGTGTTCCTAGCATTGAGGCCGTAGAAATGATGTGGAGGATTCTTACGCAAGATTATTGAAACGAAGACACGTGGCTGATAATCACAGACTCTAAAATTGATGGTTTTTTCTGGAATCCCGCTTCAGGTACCTGCTGGATGATAAATTGAAAAAACACACAATGCAAAGTATTGTAACATGTCATGTTACTTTGTTAGAAGTGTTTTCCGTTTAACTGTGAATACATGATAATTAATTATAGTATGTAGACGGGTTTTTATTCTGCCAAAGTGCATAGCTACTTTTAACAAAATTAAAAATCATTAAATGGAAACATTATTACAATGGTAAACTGGTGCTCTTTAACAAGGTCGATGTGATTAATTTGCAATCAATCATTTTAATTTAATGAAAAACCATCTTCATATACTATATCCGACAATTTGCTATGAGAATGCTTGAAATCATTATGAACTGTGCATGCAATTAAATCATTAAATCACTATGCACTTCAGTTTGTGCAGCTTATCTAATTTTATCGAGTTTGATCTGTACCCGAGTGTTAAACAGTTTTTGTGCATACATCGTTATTATATGAAGCAAACATCATTTCCCATGCACCATAGTCAATAGTGTTGAATGAAATCGCTGCTGTAGATCAGATTAATAGGGAATTGTTACACACATAATTATGCTAGGTGCATATATTATTCTGTGGGTTTTGCGAACAGACAACTCACGGAATAAACACATTTATTATATGCTAATAATAAGATGTGAAATATAAAAAATAGTAATATAATTAAATACCGAATCTAACTCCACCAAATTCAACTAAATTTTTTTAGTAAACAGTATTATCAACAACAATCCAAAAAACTTTGACCAAATATTTGTTGTAACATTTTTTTAAATCCATAAATTAAATAAAAACGACAGCAGTATGCATCAAATGGGTAAAATATTTATTTTCCAATACCAATCAATGCAGTCATAAATTGCTTCCCTTTGGTTGTAACTATTTAACTATACAAGATATTTATTTTGGAGTACAAAATTCATTCATTCTGCAGCGTTTTCTAACAATCGTGTTTTATTATTCTTGTAAAATATTAATCTAAAAAATATCTGACATTTTTAACTGCAACTTCTCATAAAGGTATTTATTAAAATATTTGTAACCAACTTTGATGCACTTTATTCGCATCGTTGTAATTGTAAATGCAATGCAGCGTAAGGAATGCTACAACGATGTACGGAAGATACTGCAATCCACATTTAAAAACCTCCTGCTTGCATATTAAATGTTATTTAATTGCATAAGGTACTGTCGACAAAGAATGTTACGCCAACATGATTTTTAACGCGCATGATCATACAACATAATATGTGTATTTTGAGTAAGCAACAATAATAATAATGTTTTTATGTCCCTGAGAAAGCTCTTTCATCTGTCTTACGAGTGGAAACATATAATTTGTATGTAGGTATTTCCCTTACACGTGTTGACCTTAACTCGATAATTTACTAAGTTGGGAGAGTAAAGTTTAATGCTTAGGTATTTTATTTTGTAAACTTGAAGTTAATTTCCTAGATTCGAGCTATATTTGCATTTATAATTTCCCCTTGTTTATTCTTGTTTTGGCATCTTTCAGAATCTGAAATTCAGATGCTGATGATGTGATGATGAAGCCCGAGTTATAGGAAGTGTAGTGCATCTCCAATCCAACAATTCAACGCTATCTGAGAAATGTATTAGCGGCTCCTGTTTGTATAACACTTTGTTTTACAATTTATGTATAGCCAGGAAAATTATTTAGCCAACTGGAATGGGATAAACTAAAAGGTAAAATATATATTTTTTTTAAATATCCCATTGGTGTTTTCTATATATGATTTAGGTGTTTGCTCAGGAAGGACCTTTTAAAAATAGAGGCATTCAGGGTCAATCCAGTTTCTTGATTTGGTCGACAACGAAAAACAAATATACCAATTTGCTTGTTCTTTTCTGAAATACGGTAGTGCAGCTTTGTACTCAACTGAAGATATGATATAAGACAGGGATACCCATGCAAAATGGCAAAACGAAATATGTTAAAGCGAGAAATCAAACAAATATTCTTAGTATTAAAAAAATTAATATTGCAAAATTATAATTTTTATCCCCAAATTTTGATCTGCTTTATGAGATTTTACAAATGGAACCTTGCGAAAAAATTGTATTGTTACATAGTTAAGCATTTCATTTCAGAATTTTATATTCAGCTGATGTCTTAAACATAAAGAGTTTGCGTGGAAAACGTCCTTTAAATTTGTCTTCCTAAAATATCACAACATCATTCGTTTTTGGAATTCGTTAGAAAACAAAAAAATCATACCATTTGAACTTCCATAACAACATTTTAAAATATGTAACCAAGCATCACGTACATAGGTCACAAAAAATAAGTAAAAATTCTATCTAGTCTTCTCTCAGCCTACTTACAAGCAATTCGAAATGCTCGAAACCCACCGGGGAATCTCTAATATATGGTCACGTAAGTATAAATAATCTTTAAAAAATAGAGATAGTTTGTATTGTGTTCTCACATATGAATATGGGAATGTATGCAAAAAAAATCCGGGCGCCCTCGACATATATATACACTCATGGCTTCTGGTAGCACGGCCAAAGAAAAAGCAGGAATTTTAACAGAATTAACGTCCACTTCGAATGGACATCCGTGTTCATTGAAATTGAAACCACGGGCAACTGGCCAACGGATGTAAGAGTTGTGTAATCAGAAAATAGATATTTTATTTATGACATGTTAATATGTTAATGTTAACACCATTGCACATGGTGAATCACCATTGGTAATGATGGTCTGTTGCTTACTTTCCATTCATCAAACTAATATGTTTACTTTACATTTACACTGTTAAGACAACAGGATGGTGCTAAAATTAAATACGCGTTCACGAGGAAATATCCGAACTAAAACTTTTATCTGTGTTAATCAATGATGTTTCGGTACGTATGTAACTGCCTTCGAAATAGCTTTTAATGACGCACATGATAGTAAAAAGCTCTTGTGAAAACATTACCAGGCAAATAGATCAAGGTTGTATCAACAATCAACAGAGCAAGTTATTTTGTACTAACTAAAGGGATGACCAAATGCCCAAAAATAGATAACATAACACATTTCTCCAGCAAAATTTGTGTTAACAAAATACGGGTTTAGCAGATTTAATATGTATATAGCCATACTATTCAATCGGCAAGATTTTACCCAATAAAGAAATAATACATCACTCATGTAAAACTTGAGTAACGTTGATAGCAGAAAGAATAGTAATGTTTTGAAAAATGCAAGCTAGAAGATTGTCATCACAGACAGATGACAGCATTAAAACCAAGTTTAGTGATGTTAATGACAAGTCTTGAAAATCCTTAGCTTGTTATGAATTGGAAACTTAAGATAAAAAATTTCTTACTGTTTTGTTCGTGAGTTCTTTATTTAAAAACGTGTGAATAATGTGGTCTGGTGATAACATGCATATATTATGAAATCGTAATTTTGGAATAAACTTTCAAAGTCCATCAGTATAATTCGATGGCTGAACAAACTTTATTACTTAGCAATACTGATAGCTAAAAATATACAGCAACAATTTCACAAGTAATTTTATAATCTCCTTAACTGGATTGATAAAGTATTATGAACATTTAAAAATTAATATATTACACATATATTAATGCACGTCTGATTTAACAATATATTTATTTATCGACAAGAAATGGTATACACATGTTTCCATACGATAATATAAGCAAAGTAGCAAATTTTTTTTTGAAAGACTACTTTGATTGTTGACTCCCTTTTTTGGACTTTGTTTTACAAATACTTTCAAATCCATTCAGATTATAAAAGCTATATATATGTTACACATTATAATAGAAACTAGCTATACATAGCTGCATTTTGTTATATGGCATAAGTCATTCAGCACAATATACAATCATGATTCATGATACATAGAAAACAACAGGAACACAACTTATTTTTGTTGATGGGGTTCAACAAGGATCAAGTTTTTATATATGCAAGTTATGTATGTACCAGATTGGTCACTGAATTTTTTTTTTAAATGAACACTTTATCGAATAATAATCCATTGACTTTGCATACTCATGAAACTGGTGATTTAAAACAATTATTGAAATAAAATAAGCATCTTTATTGGCACTTCCAGATAAACGCTTGGACTGCTCCTCCAGAGGGTTGTTCCCGTTCTTTGGTTAGCGACGAAGCATAAGACAATTTTCTTTTTGAACATGAAAAGCTTAAATGATTAACATACATCAAGGTACATACCATATTAGGTACGAGAAAATATGTACATATTATTTACGTGGACTTCATTTTCAGATACAAAAACATTTTATCCAGATTTGTAATGGCGATGCGCAAAAAATACTGCTATGCCGTATAAGACGGAGTTGATAATTCCAAGAACCTGTCAAAAACACATGAAGGATATTGGTCATCAAGTCATCAATAGTCATCATCATCAACAACATACAATATAAAAAATCACAATCTTCGACGTTAAAAAGCTCACACTATTTTCTAATATTACTGAATCTACACACTGTCCCCAGTTTTTCCCACTTTATTATGATTATCTTAAAAACTATAAAAAGTACTGACGGAGTACAAGCGACCAATAAAATGCATAAGCAACTGAATTTTTTAAAGCATAAATGTGAATAACCTACGAAATTCATTACTCACCGAAACAAAAACTTTCGGACCAAAGGCTAACCCTGGAAGTGTAGTATTACTACCCCAAGAGTTATTTTTCTCAATAATACAACGCATGTAGTGCACAGAACCAACGAAAAGAAGAAAGCTTAGTGGTGAAAATACAACGATTTCCTGTCAGTTTTTATTAGTAAGTAAAATCCATTCCCAATTGCCAAAAAAAAACAAGCAGGTTATAAGATGTGAGTAAAAGTATCAATCACCAAAGGATAGTCAGTCAGTTAAATCAATCAAATCCAAAAGAAAAAAAAAGAAAAAATAATAATTAAAAAGATGATCCATGCAAAAAAAATTTATATTCTTACAGTAGCTGCCAAACGGCCACTGTAGGTTTGTCGGTTGAGAGCTCTTGGATTCTTGAACTCTCCTTCAATATCAACCAAGTAAATAATTGCTGAAATGATCAGCAAAACGGCTGCTACAAGGTGGTAGATTATCTCCTGTGTACATTTTGAATAATTTTGTAATAATTAAAGCGTCAACAGTTAATAATAACATATTTGAGCGCCTCTAGTTTTGTTTTTCAACATTACTAAAAACCGAGCGTTTGACTCGACGAAGAAGATCAGTTTGTTGAAGATGGTTTTAGGTATCCATTGAATTAAAAAATTTACAACTTGATCCTGGTGTATACCTACTACCCACATATATTATTGGACATCAGAATCTCCGAGTATAATTTTATATCAGGTTAGGGTTTAATTAACCTGACTCATATTATATGCTTCGATTCTTCGTCCAATATAGATTTATCTGCTGACCTTCCAGCTCATAACTAAATCTTTTATTATACGCCATCTTTATATTAATTTTCAATTTATATGTGGTCACATCCACGAGAATAAGGTACATGATCAATACTCTGTATATTAAAAAGTTACAAATGATCATAGATTCCTTCCTAAATAATGTCACAGAAATTTCACTTACCAAAACCGTTTTGGGTATAATAGTTGCAGTCGCAATGCTTATAAGGCATGAGAAGAGTAGCAGGGTTGATGTGATTAGACAAGTGGTAGCAACTAGCAGGAAAAACAGCTCAGGTATAAAAATGGCGTGGTCTACAACACGTGGATAATTTGTCTCCGTTCGGTAGGTATACTGATTTTTGTGGTAAGCGATGTAGTGACCAAGGAGGGCTACGGTAATTATACCCAATATCTATTGAAAAACAATTATATCTTTATTAGAAATAGCCATAATTTTTATTTAAAAAAAAGCACCGTTGTCGGGTTAGCATTCATGCCAGTTGGCCAGTAAATATGCGTGTTTTTTTACATAAACTCAATTCCATTTTTTTGCAAACTGTTACCCCCGAAAAAAGCACATATGGCGGTTTCTATGTTCTCATGAGAAAATGCATAATATGGCACATGTGTACAATTTAGATGATTTATAAGATAAGCCCTGTTGATTTATTGGAAGCAAATCAAGTTGACATTTATGGGTCAGCTCTTGTCCTAGAAAAATGAAACAAAGGGATTTTGTGTATTTCACGGCATGCAACATCTTGGAATTTGCCGACAACTCACTTCCTCATTCATTCGACGTACTCTTAGGTAAATGGTATGACATCATGTTCACTCATTAGCGTACACATATGACAGTGGAAATTCCTCACATGCCTAATATTTCTGAAGAATGACGCTTTTGTTTCTTTAAAAAAATAAAGTTTAAAACAAAAAAAAACTAAAATAATTATGGGTTTCGCTGTTGTGGGTTCTGTTGTTGTGTATTGAAGTAGCTTTGTTTGTCCATACACAATACACGCACAACACATGCAGAATGCAGAGAAGTCAACCAACCATACCGCCCACTCGCAGTTTTGACTCCCATTTCTCTCTCTGGCGTCTATTTACTTTTCATCTTAATGAAATGAGTCCTTGCAAAAAAAGCCAGCCCTTTATTTTATTTTAAATGATTTCAACCAAAAATACATGAGAGGTTGTTGGAAAGAAATATTTAGGAATAATATTGAAGATGATACTGTCTGGCGAGTTTCCATCGCTTTGTCGTCTGTTTTTAGTGCATGTGTTTATGTTCTTTTACCCTACTCATTTACTTTCATGCTAAGCTGAAATTGCCAAACCACTCGTTTATTTCGTTCAAAACATAAGCACATATATACACAACGAACAACTGTTTAAAATGATAAGAAGAAGTAGAGTGAACTCATTCCATTGACGGATTTATTCCTATTTACACTGTTACGCTTGAGCATGCTCCAATACCAATCCCATCCCATGTCC
>JAHZNC010004025.1:0-10591 GCA_027744095.1 Zhuqinia jingwanae | reverse complement strand
TCCATCCCGGAAAGTATCCATCCCGGAAAGTGTCCATCCCTGGAAGTGTCCACCCGGGAAAGGATCAGCCCGGTAAAGGTTTCCCGGGAAAAGTTGCCCGGTAAAGGTTTCCCGGGAAAGGTTGCCCGCCTTCTGCCCGTTTACCACGACAAACGAAAAGAGATCTAAAAAAATATGACCATTATGGAAAAGTACGCATGTGAAAATGTTTCTGGAAAACTTTTTTTTAATTCACCGAGCATGCATGATTAATTTTTTGAGATATTTTCTGTGAAAAGGATTGAAATATTTGAAATATTGTCATTTGGGAAAAAAAGTCGATTATTCATTATTAGGTTATGCATACTAGTAAATAACGAGGCAGGTTCTAAAGGCATTCTAAAGTATTCAATTATTCTGGAAGCAATCTTTCTGCAAGGAAAATGCACTGAAATCTTTAACCTTGCCCCATTTTACTCAATAAATTTGATACGAAGAGGCTTTATCTGAATCGTTTCTTTAATGTCTTTTATTCTTCCCATAACACCTTTTCAACCCTGCAACAAAATAGTTCATAATGAACAGCTCCACATAGTCTTATATTTCAAAACTCTGTCACAAAAGTTAAACTCAAATTCATGTCACCTTGTTTGTACTTGTACTAAGTTGTACATGTACGGAAAATGCCCCAAAAGAGTGATTTTGACAACGAAACCAATGTTTCATGAACACTTCAACTTTAATTGTCTGTTGTTGAAGCCAGTGCAAATATTCATGTATGGAAATACCCAAGATTTCATGTTGCTCTTAATTTCTGAATTAAACTCTAAAAGCTAGGACTACGAATCATTGCAAATTACGAATATGACCACGAAGAAAATAAATGGTTAGCTCGTTTATCATTTTTACCAAGTGTTTGACACAAACTAATTTCAACTTGCAGCTTGGTGGAACCTCTCATCTACTCTCAAAGCTACCTCCCAGTCTTTTGTTCTCGTCCACTTAAAATAACAATGGTGAGATACGGAAAAAGCTTGCATACCTAATTTAGTGGGCTTAGGCAATATTTAAAAAAAATTATTACAGACTACCGATATGACCTGTTGTTACCACGCCTCTCCATTACTTGTTACAAACTGGAAACTGCGTAGATCATCAATATGTAAACATATTATTTATGGAGTTGTATTTTGTATACCAGGAAACATCACTTTATGCATTCTTACAGCCAAACGACAAAATTATGGTTATTTCTAAAGTTGGTTCCAATAAGTACCAACTGAACTTGTGAACTTGGGATACATTCATTGTCTTGTTTTGGGATATTCTATGGAGAGAGAAACTGCGTTTAAGGCTTCCCGTTTCATTTGAGGTGGTTGACGGAGGCTACACGTCACGGAGCTTTCGTATATAACTGTAACTGTTACGTTTCTAGCAGAAAATCTTTGTTTCAGTTTGAATTAGAAACATTTAATTTTCAAAAGTTAAGTTGGAGTTGACACAATGCAATTAAAATTGATGGAAATTAAACTGCCGGTTCATGCACTTGTAATTTTATTTCCAATAGATTAAACAGATAATTTTGAATAAAATTTGGTTTAATTTGATTAATTTAATTTGAAAGTTTGTAAATTATATCATCCAGAGAAGTAGTAGTTCTTCCTCAGTTTAGGTTGTCAGTTCATTATTTTCAGTAGTCACTTCATTCGCAGTAGTGGCAGTGTTTTCAGATGTTGTGCTAAGGTCCGATTGAGTGGTAGAAGTTCCGTTACTTGCTCGCCCAAGACATTGACATTCACCATTAACCAAACATGCCCAAGGCTTGTTTTTTAGTTCTCTTGGGTTATAGCAGCGTCGGCATTGACGACTGCACCGGTCTACTCTGATGGCATGAGCTATTGGCCTTCGTCCTCTCTTGTCACAGGTGACAGGCTCAGTTGTGTTTATGCTAGGAAGCTGACTTTCGGGACAGTCATCCTGACGGCGTTGTAAATGGTTCTATTTGTTTTTTAAAAAAATCTTAATTAAATGGTAATTCTTTTTGCTTACAGAGCTGGACTAATGTATTTTAAGTAGTAGTAGTAGTAGTAAGATTTAATTTCACGTACCTGCGAAGCATCTACAAAGACAAACGCAATAGCCAAAACGGCAAAAGTTGAGATGGCAACAAAGGTCTTCATTTTGAGCTATCAGAATTATAATTTTTCGATTTTCGTGGTTTTAGATTTGTGGAAACAGCGTGCTCGGGGAAATTGTAACTACTTTGTAAGTACTTTGCTCAGAGGACTGCCAGATTATAAGGATAAATACATCAAACGCACTCACTCATTTTATACTCATTCGCAGAAATAATAAATATCAATTTATTATTTACTTAATTATTTGTACAAGTACAAACATAATACAAAAAAGTCCAGATGTCTATAATTATGGTATGGTTGAAAGTCTTCATTGACGTTGGTAGTCTAAAAATAATTTTTATGTAATTTGTATTTTTCATTTTGAATTGAAATAATAAATTGTATCCTGGTTGGGGAGGGATCGGCCTGACGTACAATGGCCACGCGTAGCAGATGCATTATTTATGGCATATTTTTATAATGGAGAACTGATTCGGAAATTATTATTTTTTATTGAATTGTACGATTATAACTACCTGTCAATTTTAGAGAATGTATGTAATACTCGAGTAGCAAGCAAATAATTTAATTATGATCAAATATAAGCTAAACTAAAACCATTAATCATTTTTACATCATAAAAATATAACCGAAGCAGGGATACACACGCAATTGAATTAATCAACCACAAAACCAAATAGTTTTCATTTTAATTATGCAAGTATAATAGATGGATTTTATTGGCGTTTTATCTTCAAGCAAGTTAAATTACAAATACAATTTACGTAATAACACGATATTTCTCACAAATTCTTTTCGGGTAGATATGAGAAAAATACTCGACAGAATAACAAATGATGGTTTTATTGCAAAACATATTACTTGATTCTGCGGAGCAATTTTAATTATCACGTAACTCTGTGTTAACAGCTAGTATTGATTATTGACTTTAGACAATTGTATTGCTATTGAATAGAGGAAAAGCATGCACTTTTAAAAAAAATATGGGGCAATTGGAATATTTTGAAATCGTGTATCACTCTATCTAAAAATTCCGAATACAACCATTTTTCGTCTAATACCGACAATAGGGGTTAAGAATCATATGGATATGAGATGTTCCCCAAACCTATAATATCTGTGTACCAACTTGGTACTACCAAGTTTGGCTCAACTAGTTTGAAAGGCGTAAATTTTTTTGGCGTCCTCGATAACCGATCCCCCCCCGTCGCGTGAACGTGCCTGGGGACGAGCTGTCATCTATCATATATTAACAATGATCTCGCCAGTTCGTTTAGTAACACGCTCAGCAGCACTTTGCACCGCTGGTCGATCACTAAAATATATATACCTACATATATTAATTACACTCCAGAAATAACTAACATTGTACAACAAGTATTGTAACATTTAAACAACTACAACAGGTAACTGCTAAAATCAATTTTGTATTACATCATAGCGAATAAAATGTGTGGATATCGTGCATACATATTTAACAGCGTTCCGTGCATGTAGTACATGGAATAATTTTGAGGTTCTTTCGTAAGATCATAAAATTACATTATAACAGTTGCGTTAAAAAGCAAATGATAATTTTGTGCATGAACGTTACATAAAATAAACATATTACTATACGAAAATTGCAAAATAATGACAATCCAACCAAAATCATCCAGAGTTTATATTGAAACATTCTCTAACTTTATTTCTTGTATTAAGAGACGAAATAACATGAATTTAAATTTAAGGTACGTTAAAGGCTATGTCTGTCCATCACTGACATCTGCAACTTATTATGTGTGGAGTTGATTGTATTGTAACCTCTACGAGAGTTAACCCGATGTAACACTGTTTAGCGTCTATACGTTACTTTGTCCGCTTTGATATGCCAGTCACTTTCATTGTAGCGACCAGTGCTATGGGCTATGGACACAACTACAAATTACAACATCCATTTTAAATAAGCAAAAACACCTCTTCACTGAAGAGTATTCAGCAATGTAACGTCTAGATAGGACTTAAATTAGCCTAAATTGGCATCATTAAAATTTATCCTTTACAAGCATACTAGTACTGTTATCCATCATATCGGACTGGACAAAATTATAATTATGGTAACAATGGATTACATTAACATCTTTAAAGGTGTGTCCTCAATGTTGGATCATCTCCAGCTTTTGCAGTTTACATGGTCAAGGTTGAAGGTGTTTCCACAATGATGAAATTCCCTGTCCTTTTCCAGTTTGGTATTTTTACAAAATTATTTCTTGTTTCCAATTTTTATAGTACTAGCGTTACAGGTGATATTACATCTCTTCTGATAAATAATATTGACAAAGTATTGTCTTTTTCAAGACATGTTTGCACACACAACCCATTTACACTGCGGCTAGTCAACTTTAACGGGGAAACTGAAATGATGTCAGAAATATGGAAGCTGATTGAAAGCTATCCAAGAGTGCTAGGATCCAAAGAAACCTTCCAAAAAGGTTTCGAGCCAGATCAAAGACGAGTGAAAAGTTTGTCCGAAGGAGTGCTCCAATTATATTCATTTTTTACAATAGTTTATTATGAGAGTAAGGAAGACATCGAGACTCCAGGAAATCTTCACAAGGAGACTAGTGACTGTGCTGACCTTAATTCACTCATGAAAAAGACAATAAATCCAAAGCTTGACTTTGTTCTTTTGCTATGGGATAACCGTAATAATATTGAAACAGTGAACAACAATGTAATCTTGGAAAAATTCCCTGTTTTAACACGCTTCCTTAATAAAATTCTGATAAGTTTTAATACAGGTAATATTGTGATATGGATCGACCGTCTGATTTATTCAAATGGTCACCTCATTCCTATTTCCAGTGTTCCAAGTGAACCCTTGGCAAATCTCAGAATGGGATACAATCTTCGAGGTCGGCATATCTTGACTAGTCTCACAACCTCGCCACCATACTGTTACGTGGAAAAAGGGACCGAAAACGATTTTAAAGGTGTTTACATCAATTTAATTAAGGAAGCATCTAGCCAATTTAATTTCACCTATTCGGTAACAAATGATGGTACTGGTTATGGAAAGAAATTGCCCAATGGTACATGGATTGGTAAATATTCTCGTGTCTACTATCCCGATTCCGGTTATGATATAGCTATGCTGATGCCAAACGACTATGCCATGCGACGAGGAGATCGTTCTGCATCAATTACTGCTATCAGTACCGGCTTTTCTTTGAATGTGCCAAGGAAACATAATACACCCTGGTACGCCTTCTTCAAGCCATTTCACATGACTGTTTGGTTTCTTACTATTTTCACGTTTGCAGTGCTCGGCATGCTTAACGCGATTTTTGTATATCACTTTGAAGGGCCATTTTATGAAAAGATTAGCACTTCAGTTTTATGCGACGCTGGCATTTTTCTACCACTATCCATTGCACTGGATCAGTGTGCTTCTCAAAAATATAAAAGTATACAAAAGCTTATTTCGATTTGGTTACTATTTTGTTTGATTCTTGGAACGGGTTACAAAAGCAAGTTACTGGCTCACCTCATGTTTCCCCATGGAGACAGGATCCCATCCACATTTGAGGAGCTGGCTGAAATGCCAGAGTTTAAAATCACACTAGTTTTGTATGGAAGTATAGAAGAAGAATTTTATTTACAGAGTGACTTGGGTATAATTAAGAAACTCAAGCCAAGATTTACGATAAATCGTAAAGATATAATGAAATGTTTGAGAGTTACGTTTTTTGAGGAGAAGCACGTGTGTATCATGTGGGGTATTGCTCTGCAGGCTTATGTGGCTAATGAATTCACTTTAAATACGACTGTACCCTCATTCATATTTTCACAACCTGGAGAACTAAGATTGTATTACGGATTTGCCTTTCAGGAGCATTCCATTTTTGTCACAGCATTTCAGCTAATCATTAGCATGGCTTTTGAAATGGGGCTAACGATCAAATGGGAAAATGAGGCGATGCTCGAATTGAAATATGCAGGTAGACTGCATCTAATTCGGGGGGACAATAAGATAGTTGTCCAAAAACTGGTGGAATTGGGTTCAGGCTGGAATGATAAAAGTCCGTTAAGAATAAGCAATTTGATTGCTGTTTTTGGAATTCTGTGTTTAGGGTTGGGACTAGGAGTTATGAGTGCTCTGGTAGAAAAGTATGGGTATCTAAATAGGAAACGTTACATTAAAAAGAAGGAGCCATTACAATACACAAAATGAAAGCATTGAATGTTTGAATAGGAGTTACCCAATCCAGTTTATGTTCCTAGTTTATGTCCATCGGCTCTCAATTCACTTACGCGACCCCAATAAAGGTATGACTGGTAAACAAATATACATGATACTAATGAAACCGCCTTCAAATCTATCTTCATTTGGTGTGGCGGAGACCAATATTATTTATTTGATTGGCTGATCAATTTAATCGATAATCATTTTTTGAACATTTGAACTTTCCTCATCATGTTCATAAAAGGATTTGACCGGTAAATATTGAGGTAAAAAAACAGGACAAAGTTATGGTTAATTTTCAAATACCGTCCATCCATTGTAAATGCGAGTTTCACGGTAGCAAAATTAATGTAGCTCCATTTTTTCATCATCAGTTAGTACTTTGGAGACATTTACGTATTTATCACCAATGACGGGGTTGTCAAATCACTAGTCATATGTACATACATGCATCAAAATGTACCACGCACTACGATCTACAAACATTTTTATTAC
This sequence comes from Zhuqinia jingwanae, assembly GCA_027744095.1. Classification (NCBI taxonomy): domain Eukaryota; kingdom Metazoa; phylum Arthropoda; class Collembola; order Entomobryomorpha; family Paronellidae; genus Zhuqinia; species Zhuqinia jingwanae. The sequence goes on along the minus strand of JAHZNC010004025.1, from coordinate 3,751 downwards.
AAACAAGCGTTGGAACTAAAACTTTGGAACAATATAAGTCAATAATGAATTTTGCTCTGTGAATATTCAAAAAATAATCACAAACTCTCAAAGTGTTTGCACATTTAATCCATGTACAACTCTATTAGTGAGTTTTTAAACAGAAGATTGGATACGGTAATTATATTATAATTATATAATATGAAAAAATATTTCTTTTAAAACAAGTCATGTATTACTTTATGGAATATTTTAAATCAATTAAGCAAAAGATTAATAAAATATAATTTATTGTGCTTTTCACTAACTGAAAAGTTATCTCAGTTCGTTTATTCTTTTGACTAAAAGGCATGATGCAATCGTCGCAAACTTTATAAAAGTAGTAGTTAATTGGCATATATCCGAAATATACTTTAGATTTAATGTCCTTGGAAAACATTAAATAATAAAAATATTTATGGGGATTGCACAAGAAATGCTGAAAATAAAAACGATATTAACGCAGAATTTTTACACGCAAAATAAGTAGTGAAATAGAAAAATAGGACTGAATCAAAATGAATTCCATTTACACCACCTCAAAATATTTTAGATCTCTAACCACGTATTTAAAAAAGTCATTTTCAACTACTCCGACTAAAGATCCCACCATTGATAACCAAACCCTCCGTCGCACAAAACTTCTTAGTCGCAACAAGTCTCTCTATGTAATAATATTTGTGCTGACAATTACCTATATAATTTTAAACATCTTGTTACCTGAAAGGAAAACTTGGTTTACTGTAATCAGCAGTTCCAGTGATCAAGGTGAACTAATCACGTTTCAATTCCATCGGGATCATAATAATCCACCGAGATCACTTCCTGTTATTCCGAACTCATCAGCAAATCATTCTTCAGAGCTGGGGTGTATGATTCCCAAGCTCGACCCTTTTGATAAATCAATTATTATGCACACGCTGAGAATACCTGACGATATCAATTGCACTAAAAAGTTTACACTATTATTTGAAACCTTGGAGAATTCCACTATTATTCCGTTAACAAAGAAAATAAGATCCATGGGATACAAAACCTGCTGTTATCGGACAATTCATAGAAAAGATGGTGTCGAGTATCCGGATGAAGGTTACAAAATATCCAATGATTGCTATCCATTATCTCTGGCAAAGGCGACAACAGTTGATAATCCCAAACATGAATTTCTTGCAATCTTTTGTAAGCTTTCAAGCAATAGTAATCAGAGCATCATCATAAAAACAAAGGGAAAAGTCCCTTTCGACAACAGCAAGGAAAATATTGTGGATATATTTATTACAGTGCCTTTGAAACCGCCTGTTGAGAAAAGAGTTAATAGTTATTATAAGAAATTAAGCAAGTCTAGAAAGAAAAAGGACAACAAATCTTTATTGGAAAGGGAAAAAGTTAATGTAGTTATTCTAGGACTTGACTCGATATCACACATGAACTTTTTGAGAACCATGCCCCGAGTCCATTCCTTCTTGGTTAATAATCTTTCAGCTGTGGGGATGTATGGATTAAATAAAATTGGGCGTGCGTCTTTCATTGTTTAAGCCAATTTAAACACTAAATAATTTAATGCTGTATCAAAGCAAATTTTGACTAATTAATGCTGTTGTTTTTTTTTGTTTATATTTGTAAACAGTGAATACCTTTCCCAACATTGCCGCTGCTCTATCATCTTACGATAACTTCGAAATGAAGAAATGCACCGAAAATGGAATGTTTGACAAGTGTCCCTTTGTTTGGAAGGAATACGCCGCGCAAGGCTATAGAACATCTTTTGGAGAAGATAGTCCTAGAATGGGCACATTCAACTTTGCATCAAAGCGCGGATTTAAGACGTTACCTACAGACTATTACCTGAGACATTTTGAGGAAGCTGCGAATTCCCTTGCCGGTAATAGTGTATGTCAGGGTCCAAGGTTATCTTTGCAAGTTTTATTAGAGTACTTGAAAAAGATGGCGACAACCATGGGTCGAGACAAACGATACTTTCAACTTGTCTGGTCTACCGCACTGACACACAACTATCTGAACAACGCAAAATTGGCAGATAAACCAATACTCTCTACACTTCAGTGGTTTAATAAGAATGGCTTCCTTAACCAGACCGTATTTATTTTATTGAGTGACCACGGTATAAGATGGGGTGCGATCAGGGATGTTTTTCAGGGACAACTGGAGGATAGACTTCCACTTTTGTACTATGTGTTCCCCAAATGGTTCAAGCAGAAATATTCAGGTGCTTATGCAAATTTACTGAAAAACGTGGACAAACTGACAACTCATTATGATTTTCATGAAACGTTAACTGACCTCTTGGATTTAAATTCAATTCATTCGGATGAAATTGGAAACAGAGAATTAAAATTGAAAGAGATTTTGAAAAAGAAGAAAAAAATACCTCGAGGAATCAGTCATTTTATTCCAATACCAAACTCCCGAAATTGTGAAACGGCTGGTGTGGCAGAACACTTTTGCACCTGTCATCAAAAAAAAGTGGTTGACATTTGGAATCCTTTGGTGAAACAAGTTGCAAATTTTATAGTGCACTCCATTAATTTAATAATTATAAAATCAGCGCAGTGTGCATTTCTAACGTTAGAAAGAGTTAAACAGGCATTTACTATTGGACCAGATAATGATTATCAGCTAGTGTTAGAAACTAGTCCAGGCGAGGCAGCCTTTGAAGCAACAGTGTTAAAAGGTAAGAACGGAAGGTGGAAGGTGTCAGGGGCTATTAGTAGAACTAATTTATACGGAAATCAGAGTCATTGTGTTACTGATAAAGAATTAAAATTGTATTGTTACTGTTTGGATTTTATTGTCAAGAATAAAAGTTGAATTAACATGTTTTAAAGTTATTTATTTATTCATGTGAATCTGATTTGCGTTTTCGCATTTTTAGGCAGTTAACCAGAAAATTATTAAGAGTAAATGTTCAATTAAATTTGTTATGCCATTTGACGACTGACGACGACTAACAACGAATTGTTTACAGGGGTCAAATTTCCAGTCAAGCAAGAAGTAAAAATATGTTCTAACAATTCGTTTTGGCAAATCTTTGCAGCTCATTGAATAATGTAGTGTGTAGTTTAATAGAAAAATTGTCAAATGTCGCGTACCTATATGTATACCTAAATTGTATGTATGTTACTTTTGCAGGTTGTGAAAGTTGATGTAGTGTGTCATTTGCTTCACTTTGAACAAAAAAATTTTTACATTCTTGTTCCCTGAAGTGAACATGTAGTCGTATCACAGTTTAATATTAGTACATGTTGTCGTGTTTCTGGCAAAATGTTTTTGTTTCACTTTAAACCAGAAGCGACAGCTGAAGTGTAATTCAAACTGGAATGGAGGCAATAATTGTGAACTAAGAGAAAGTTACTTGTTGTTGACATGAGTAGTCTGAACAATAATGAGACCGTGATAACGATTCATTATCATGTTTGTTCAAATAAAAAAATGTTATGATCAAAATGCATTGTTTGATAAGACTAATGACTGTTGTAAAATGTTAGCGACCTTTGGGATTACGTACATAGGTGTATATACCATCAGTAACGTCACTACGGTTTGAAGTATTGTAGTGCAATTACATTTATGCCCAAATTCACAACACCTGTCAATACATGCATTGCCCATTACATTTAAACATGTGCAAATGAACTATTAGATTTTACGTTCATTCATTTCATGACTAATTTCAAGTTTGCTAGATTTTTAGATTATATATATTATTAGGAGT
>JAHZNC010004024.1:0-10645 GCA_027744095.1 Zhuqinia jingwanae | reverse complement strand
TATATTATGTGCACAGGTGATAATCCGTTGGTGAACACATTAAATCATGTACTATATATAATCCTTGATGATGAATTGTTATTTTGTTGTGGGGAACGAGTGTTGATAGCTATGCCGATAAAATTATATAAATGAGTAATATGCAATATCCATTCTTTTTATCAGGATTTTATAGTTTAATAATTATTATGTATGTAAAAATGCTAACGTTTAATAATGTTCTCTGCTGATGATAATTTTAAACAGTTTTCATTTGCAAATGCTGTCAGTCTGTTAACACCTTTTTTTCAGTCAATAATAGTAGTAAATAGTCATTACTACTTGGTTCAAATTCTTTGTGATTCCTCCAAATATTCAATAACAACAAGCAATATGGAAAGTCAAAATTCTGTAATTATTGAGCAAAACTTGGAAAACCTCACAAGATTCACCAAAAATTTCGAAGATGTGCTGGAAAAACTACAAGACTACGACGTGCTTACTTCAAAGGAACTTGAGCATATTGTATGCTAATATTTTATGACACGTTTTGATAACATTTTTATTATTTGTATATGTATACTTCTTTGAGCTAAAAAACAGGCATAAACACGCGAATGGAATGTTTTTGTGTGTAGAGCATGTTTTATTGTGGTTCTGTAGAATTGCTGCAGTGACGAGGCAACCAGCATTAGCCTTCTGTACTCAATTGTTGGCAGAAAGCCGCTGAGTAATTTTGATTTACTGCTCTACGTTCTTCAAGACACGGACAATGAGCCGCTAGCCAAATTACTGGAGAAAGCGCTAAAAACTGGAAGTACTCTGGATTTTCCTGTTAGCTCCAAAATACACGTTTCACTTGAAATACTTTATACCTACCTATTACTACATATATATGTATATATATTGCACATTTTCATCATGTCCATTCCACCATCATGCATATTATGTATATATTATAATGTGGTTTTGTGCCCCTGTGGGCGGTATACAATGTAGATGACACATCACACAAGGAGCCATGATAAACGATACAATAATGAAGCTACAAGCTCAACATTAAGTATGTATACTAAACTATAACAACTTCCTATCCCACAAATAAATGCTTGCTCAGCGTTTTGCTATAATAAATTGTGTCCTCAACTTTCTTTCCCTTTTTGTGCCTTCCTTTCCAGTTTTTGGGGGTGAAATGGGAATAGCAGAGATCCTCGACGAGTACCCACAACTGAGTGACAATTGGCAAAAATTGTCCAAGATGCTAAAATTGCCAAATGCCTGCTTGAGCTCAGACAAGTACAACGACAATTTCGTTATTCAAGCAACTCTCATTCTCCGCTACTGGAGCTCCAATCTCAAAAAGCGAGCAACAGTTGAAAATCTTTGTGGTGTCTTGGAATACGAGGGCTATGACAAATGTTCCAGTATGGAAAAATATTCACTACAAAAACATTAGCCTTTTTATTTCAGTTCCTTTTTTAAAAGAAATATTGCAGGACAATAATTGCATTATTTCAAGATTAGAAAAGGAACAGTAGTGAACAAGGTTGCGCGCATATGCATATACATTAAAAAAGAGTACAAATAGTTTTACTTTTCTTTTCACAGTGAGAATTCGACGGATGTTTGATAAATACGTTGACTCCGGTTTTGCCTTTTGATTTCCCGGGTTCATTCACAAGTAAGATTTCCCTTTAATTAATTCCCAATATCAAGTTATTCTATTGTGTTCTTTCTCCTTCTCCCACACACGTTGAACATGACCAACATTCTAAAAAAATCCTCACAATTTATCTTTTTCACTATTATATTGTGTACTGCACACTTTGGAGCCTGATCACGTGCTTTATTGCTCAACCATTTATGTTGTATACTACCACCCACCCTCATGTACAATATGCTAATAATATATAATCGAATATTTACGTTCCATTATTGTTGTTTAAGTTATAGGGAAAATTACCATTATCTCTTCAATTTTGGACAATAACCCATCATTTTGCTTTCACCCGGAACGCTTGGCTCTCATGCTCAACCTCCCCCTGGAGTCATTGTCTGAGTTCGTGCGTGATACAAGCTTTTCTCAACTTGCTGAGAAAATGCTGACTCGGTGGGCAGCAGAGAAAAAAGCTTCAGCGTCAACTGATCATTTGGCTTCTCTACTGGCTATCAATGGACACTTTCATACTTGTGGTTAGTTTACTTTGTTATACCATGAAAATAAATTCCACTATAAACCGAGGGTAAAAAACTTTTAGCAAGTCAAACTATGGCTACACTTTGTGGTACATTCACCTCAAAGCAACAACAAAAAAATATAGATGGTCAAGCCATGATGATGATGATGATGATGGCAATGATCACCATCATCAAATTATGTATATTGTCGTATATTAGCAATAATAATAGCAATAAAAGGCGAAATTGAACAAAAACATTTTCTTTCTCTTTCCAGATAAAATTTCAGCCTTGTAATTCAATTTGGATGGCTATCAATGAAATGGAGAAATAAGAAGCATAGGAGGGAGCCACGCAGTTAGCTTTGAATTCCAAATGAAAAAGTTATAGGTATACACAGAGGAATAGTTTTTGATGAGACATAAATGTGTGCTACTAGTATACACATAGCAAATATTATTATAAGCTGTTAACCTCTTTTGGGCTATATTTTGTTAACGAAAATATGATTTAATCGTTACGAGCATGTTATTTGTCTTATTACCGCTTATTTTTGCACCAGACAACCTGAGTGTAGTTGGTTGCTATACGATCAACTACATAAAGGTATTTAGCGATGATGCCTGGGACAGGCATCAAGCTAAGACGGTGTAATGCATTTACTGTAGGTTTCAAAACCTAGAAAAGGCAAGAACTTCCGAACGAATCGGAATTCAGTTTTGGTTCCAAAACCAAATCGGCGATTTTGGACAAGCTCTAAGGGTAATCGTCGAGAAAAACTGGGAAAAATACATCCTACTACGATTTTCTGCATATAGCACCCAGAAATACACATGTTTTAACTTAATTATTACTACCATCAGAATTTTCGTCCTTGAAAACGTATTTTTCAATTAAAATAAGGCACATAGCATCCTCCAAATCCATACAATCATCTTATTTGTTTTTCCAAAACGTAATGTCATGGAGGTCTGGTGACTTGTAAAATTTTTACATATATGTTCTTATACTGTGTACTTACTGTATATATAATATTATTACATATACTAAATTTCCCAAATTTATTTCCTAAGCTTCCAATTTCTTTTAATAAAAGAATATTGTTTACATAATGAAGGACGAAAACAAATGACGTTTCAACAACATGTTGTCATGTAGAAGCGTGAATATTCCTAGACGTCATTACAGCTTAACGCGAACATCTGCATTTGTCGAGCATAACAGTAGATCATCATCAGAGATACCCCATACATATATTATTGGGATGTCATTACCCACATACATGGAGAAAACAATAAGAATTTCTTAGAGGAACGTCAAGCTAACAACACAAATATTATTGAGACATTTTCTTTTATAATTTTGACGTGGTGATGTATAATATTTATTTATTATACGGGCTGTTGTCATGTCATAAATGCAATTTATTTGCTATTTGCAAAAGTCAGGGTAACGTGTTATCATGACAAGGCAAAAATGATTACTTATATTACATTTTAGCTAGTAAATGGACAAATAATGTCATGTTATTATGAGTGATATGCGATATTATTATAGTAGTAGGTATCTACTTTATATTGCCCACCACTTTCTCCTCCGACGAAAAAAATGACATTTTATTATGCTTGTCTTGCTGCGCCACCCAAAGTTTTATACTTTGTTTTGCCGTATACCATAAACATGATGATTATCATCATCATCCATCGTCATCAAACACCACACATCAAATTACATACAACATATATAGCATGTTATATGCCCAGTTATGAATACTTAAGACAGTAAAAGCAATAATAACAATAATAATATAAGGATCGGAAATTAACCTTTCTTTGATATCTTTTTAATCGTCATGTCATGTTCACATCACGAAAACCCATTAAAGCGTAACATCACCGTCACCACCACTACGGCACTGTTTGTTGTTGCCTGTTTGTATCATCACGATCTTCATGATGATGATCATCCTCATCCATGCACATGGTACTTTCCTCTCAAAAAAACACACTCACATTTTTTTACGCTAGTTCCTCATCATTGCGTATCTAATACCAATACAGTTTCTACTACGCTTTCTCTTCTCTTTGGAGAAAAAAAAAGAAACGCTGAGTGTCAGTCAGTATAGTGAGTAGAAAGACACGGACGGACGTGTCGACGCGACACAAAAAGCTTACTCTATATTTTTGTGTGTGTGTGTCTTACTTCTTGTTCTACCATTTGTTATTCTTTCATGTTATCATCATAGTGTGCTTACTTATGTATGTATGCGTGCGGAGAAAATATTCTCTACCATAACATCATACATATTCATACCTATGTGTATGTATTCCTTGAATTATAAATATGACAAAACATATAAACATGTATCTATAAATATACTTGATCATTTATTTGACTTGACATGTCTGTGTACAAGTTAATACAGAGAAGCCAAAAAGCTGTAGGGCTCGAGAAAAAAAACCAAGAGAAAAACAGAGTGCGAGTATTCATTGAAGATAGCAGCTTTTTTTTTGCTGCGACAGGAAATAGCATAATATGGACAAATACGAGAGCAAAGCCTAAAGGTTACTACAATATAATACAAGTGTCGCCGATTTCTCTTTTTTTTGTGCTCTCTCAATTTCTCCGCGCCACCAAGACAAGCAATTCTAAAACTCTGGTTTGTTTGGTTGTTGGAGAAATCTAAAGCTCCTCTCGGCAATTCTCACAAGTAGCAGTGTTATAACCAGTAGAGAGAGAGAGAGAGAATGCAGTATTGTTGTGCTTTTTTTATACTCTAGTAAGTAATAGCACATAACTAGCCAGTTTGTCCTAACGTAATAATCACATCAGCAGTAGCAGGAGCAGCGGTACAAGTGTCTAAAAAGAAATAAATAGAAATATAATACAAGATATATATAGACTGCATGGCATGTTGTATTTCCACTACTCATGAATATGAACATTGTGTACAAATTATATATTTCTATATATACTTTTTTTCTCTTCCATTTTTACTATCTTACTCTTTTTACTAGACAAAGGGGAGACAAGAAGCCAAAGTAAAACAGGGATAAAACTTACTGTAAAAACAAATAATCAATATACAAAAACTGTGTACTAGGTAGGTATAGCATATAGGTATAGCATACATAATAATATATAAAATACACGCTGTAATTTTATTTTGGATTCATACACAACACAAATAAAAATATAAAAGAAAATTACTTGGTCATATAAAAAAAGAGCAAAGAAGACTATTACTATTACATTTACAACTAGTTGTTTTTATTGTATATCATCATCACGCGTGAGAGAGAGAGAGAGAGAGAGAGAGAGAGAGAAAGTTACAAGAAAACCAGTCGAAAAAGTTACAAGAAAAAAAGTATTTTGTAACTCCATCGCCGTATTTTTTTGTCTTGTTACTTTATCGAAAGTTCACACACTATTTTGTTACAAACAAGATTTAAAAAAAAGTAAGCTGTGCACACACACACATACAATCATCTATACCAAAACACGATAATATTTCATAATGAATCTTTTGCGAAGCACAACAAAAGGATGCAACCAGAATTTATGAGGAGAGGAAAAGGAGACAAGAGCGTGAAAAAAGGAGAGAAGCAAAATTGTAGGGAAAGGGTAGCCAAAGCGAGATAACGTTACAAAAAAAAGAAGAAGACGACGAACAAGAAAACAAGTAGCCTTTTTCGTGAGTTTTTTTTACGAGTGTGTGATTTCATGTGTTTGTCGTGCGGGAGAAAGCTATATAGCGAGAAGAAAATCGGAACAAGTGAAAAACTGTATTTTCTTCTTCTTTTTTTTTGTAGGGGAAAGAAAATTGAGAAGATTGCTTTGCTGCTTTCTGTCGTTTTTTGTGCAGGAAAGAGAAGAAGAAGAGCAGTAGCAGGAGCAGCTGTAAAACCACGAGTTTTTTCCCTACACAATCAACAATATAGCCCCTCTATATATTCTCTTCCTCTTTGACTTTGAGTTGACTTGTTTCCTCCAACTTTGTGTATTTCAAACAAAAAAGAAACACTGAAGCATAGTTCTCGTCCTCACCTCCTCGTCTCCAACAGAGAATATAATGTAGTTACTATAAGTTTAAGTTGAATTTGATAGATAGCTCCATTTCGTTTCGGGCCAGCAATTTTTTTTTTTGTTATTTTGTTCCTTTTTCCTGATTCTACATATTCCACGGTGAAATTTTTATGTGTATAAAAAAAGTGCATATACATACCTATATCGTATGAGGAGTTTCTTACTCTTTTCTCGTCTTTCTTCTTCTTGCGCTTCCTACACACTTTTCTTTGTAAAAACAAGTCAAGTTTAAAAGGGAATAAAGCTGTGTTTTTGTAGTGTAATTTTTGAGTAGCTTTAAATTCGCATTTTTATTGCATGTAACTCTCCCATGCATACAGTTATACGGCAAGGAAAGTTTCGCATGTCAGGAAAGACAAAATGAATGTAGATAAAGTACAAAGTACAACGTTGTAGTCGTAGTAGTAATAATAATAATAATAATCTCATCCTCGTGGCTGTACGTCAAGTCAACGAGATTATAACAAGTTTTGATATTATGCATGGCCGGAATATTAGCTCTTTGCATGTTTTGCTGACCTGCGAGAAAAAAGAGAAACAAGCAACAACATTGTGTTCAACTTTTTGTACGTATTAATGTAAACACACACACAAAGTATAAGCTAAAGCGGACAAGGAGCCAAAAAAGCAGGAAGAGTGAGAATAAATAAAATATAAAAAATGCTATGGCATATACATGTACCATCACTTTGAACAATTTTCTTTGAGCAAGATGAGAGCAGAAAATAGAGAGCGAGAGAGCGAAGATATAATGATACTATAAATACGCACGTTTTTTTACTACAGGAAGTATAGTATTATTAATACAAGAAAAGAAAGAGAAAGTGAGAAAGAGAGAGAGAGCTTAGTAAGCAAAGTTAGTAAAAGCAGAAGAGGAAATGGAGATATTATTCTCTTTCTTTTTTTTACTCAGCTCAGGTCCTCAAGTGCATCGCAGCGGTATAAAAAGGCAAAAGGAACTCCTGTGTTCCTATGGCCGGCTCCTCTGTCTGTTGTTCTAGAAGACAAGGCAGTCAAGCCAGTCAGTCACTCTCTCAGAGATATACATACAAGATACAAGTACAAAGTTGTACCCAGAGGAATCACGTATGCTTTATACGATTATGGTCCGTCATCTTTAACGGAAAAGGGAGTAAAAAAGAAAAGAAAAAAGACTTTCTTTCTTCATACTACTTCCTTTTCTCGTAGTATCTTCCTTCCTTATTTTTTGTTAGTTTTATCCTTGTGTTTTCGTTGATGATGATGATGATGATGATGGAAGAAGAAAAACAAGGGAAAAAAAATCAGAATGTGGTATCCAATGTACTTAAAAGAAATGGGTTTGTCATTGTGTCTATGTGTGTGTGTGTGCACATTTTCCTTGTCTGTGCGGATGCAGTAATGTTATTTGAGATGATGAGCCAGGATACCTACTACTTACATACCTAGATAGGTATTATTTTGTACGCCGAAATTCCTTGATAGGTACGCACGACACTACCATAACATAAAGTTGTAAGACAGAAGAGCCAAGTACATGATCATGGTATTTAGCTTTGTACACGTATTAGCTGGCCAAATATATTCAAAGTATTTTTTACACACGGTACCATCATCATCATCCCCGTCACCACCAAGACCAATAAAGGCCGCCAAAAAGGAGAGACTAAAAACATAAATGCCTCTTTTCTTCTTGTGTTGCTGCAAGAGCTGCCATAAGTATTACAAAAAGCTGCTTTACTAACATAATATCGCATTCCGGGGTTCCATGTCCTCTCTCTCTCTCTCCGTTCGCATCTTTTTGTTTCCTGTTATTTTTGCCGCTTGCTTTGCTAGTTATACACGACCATATGTAATCCTATGGCTTTGCAAGTAAAGTGGTTGTAGTAGTAAAAAAGGGAAAAAAGAGAAAGAATGCGCAGAGGAGAAAGTTATTTATTTGTACTACTTTTGTCAAGGCTGGCGCCAGTCTGCCTTTTCCGGACTTGAGGATTCTCTTGTCTTTTCTTCTCTTCTTTTTGGGAGTCGCTCTGTGATTTTCTTCTTAGATTTCGCCATCTCTCACTCATTCCATTTTCTCTACTTGCCCGTCCTTTTGATGTTACTTGCTTTTGGCGTGGTGTCTTTACAAAGTCACTCGTTACACTGCTATTCCTTCCCCCAACTTGTAATAAAAAAAGGTACTACCGGATCGGAGCCAGAAGAAAACAGAGCAGCAGCATATAGAGCAGTCAGGCTAAAAAGACGATTGTTGCATATTATCCTCGTTAACTTTGTGCCATGATTACCACACCACACCACAAAATACACTTTGGAAAGTGAAGATAATCTCATTAACACTGTCATCATTATAGCGTTAATAGCTTTCTATATTGCATTAGAGACTTTTACACTTTCATTTATCATCATCATTCATTCAGCAACACATGCCTTCACGTTATTATAATGCTGTTTATGTAATCAAGTGGTAAAGTCAACCTCCCCGAGGCTCATGTACACATAAGCTCCAACAGCGTTTCACTTTTAATAATTTATGCCTACTTTCGTGCTAGAACATTATACTACCTTCTTTTTTTCTTTACCCAAAAGTTACCCGGTTTCAAGTTTTAGTAGTGGATCATGGCATTAAATTGACATGTTGTAAGTACATGGCCGTGTTTATGTGTAATCTCACGTTTCCTTTTTTGTTCCTCTAAACAAAGGGGAATGAAGGGATTTTCCGCGAGAAAGTGATTTTTTGTTTGGAGAAGAAAGACGAGATTTTCAATTAAAATGGAAGCATATGACTCGTAATGAGAATAAAATGTATTTGAACAAGTGGATCTTCTTCTGGATTTCAACTCCTCACATCTCATTATCCTTTTAGGATGAAGAGCAAGCCTCGTCAGCAGAGCAGCAACAGCAGCAGTAGCAGCAACATCATAAGTGAAAAGAATAAGCTCAAGGAGAAGGTCAGCAAGTATACCTACCCACGAGCATAAAAAGCCATACATCTACTAAGACCCCTTTGACTTGAATCTTTTCACTTTGGGAATAAATAGAGCCTCAATGGAATCTTTGTTAATCAGTCTAATTTGTAAGTTGGAAGTGTGCTAGTTTGTGTGCGTGTGTGTCTGGTGAGTACGTGCTCTTTTATTCATACAAAAAAATCTCACCGATAAACTCTGAAAGTCTGGGGGGAAAAGCCATGAAACAGTTTTTTTCTAGAATGATCCAACTTGTACCTCGTCTCAACTTTGTCTTCGTTTTTAATCAACCTCTGGAGATAAGAAAGTTGTCGAAAAACAAATAGAGTGAGAAAGGGAGTGGAAAGAAAACACCTGAGATTATGACAGGAGCACGGGGGGAAGAATCAGAGCATTTCTACCGACAGCCGGAATCCGCCGCTTCCTCTTCATATGCCAGCCCAGCCCATTGCCAGCATCCAGCAGCAGCAGCAGCAGCAAGAGAACCACAACCCATACAGTTGCCCCACTTTAAAGTTTTAAAAATCATTCAACCGCCATCAAGCTACGATAGCTCTTTTCATTGTATTCACACTTCAATTGAGGTGGTCGTGGTCGGCTCCTTGGCAAGTTTACTCACATTTTAAAAAAAAATCCACCATAATATAAATTTATATTTGCCATTTTGCCCATTTTTATTAGCTCTTTATTGCTTTCACCTAATTTCTTGCTTAAAGTCATTATCGTAATAATAATAATAATAAATAGTACCAAGGTAAAATGGCAAATGGTACAGGGAACGGCAGAATCAGAATCATAATAATGTTGTTTCGCTGAAGAAAACGTTAAAAAAAAGTACATTTTTAGCAGTTCTGTGTAAAAAAAAATTAGAAACGCGAAACACCATTTGTACTTGGTTTGGTGTTAGGGATATATGTTAAGTGTGTATATCTGGCTTGATGCCCCCCTCTCTTCTGTATCAATATCAATCCCATTCAAGCGACCAACAAAAAAATACGAAAGTACACTTTGTGTACACACATTTTCTCTTTTCGCTGCTCATAAAGTGGAAACTGATGATGAGGACGGAACACTTTGAGCATGGAACGAAAATGGGCTTTTTCCTTCCGTTCCTTTAAGTTTTAGTGTGTAGCCTTATTGCCATTTGCCATTGCTTTCTCGTGCGTGTGCATGTGGTTGTGTGTCTCTTTATTCCTCTTGTTCTTAAAAACATTCCATTATTTGCACCATTTACTTTTTATGTTTATAGATATGTGCAACATCAGAACTCGTTCTGGGAATTTGGGTGCTGTACGTTTTGAGCAGAACGTCTTCCCATACCTCCTCAAAATACATTACCATCGCTGTGGGTTTGATCATCGCTCAAATTGTAAGAGTCTATGCACTACTCACCTGGCTGAAATCTTCAAAACAGGCAAGTTAACTGGATGATAGAGAGAAAAAAATTCCTTTTTCGA
>JAHZNC010004023.1:0-16449 GCA_027744095.1 Zhuqinia jingwanae | reverse complement strand
CATCTAAAATTATGCATGTAACTAAAGGTCACCATTTTTATAATTGTACTTATATTAATTATTTTTTCCCGGTCGAAGACGGGCCACTTTTCTAGTATTTTTATAAAATCTTCCTTTCTATTTATTAACTTATAGCCATAAAAAGTTATATAAGGAATGACTCAGCAAAAAAATAAATGGAAACGGTACAACTTTACTTTCACTGGCCCTTTTTGCATGCTGCTTTTAACTTTTCTTCCTTCTTTTTTTTTTGCTGTGTACACTGCACTGGTGGTCGGCCCTTCTCCTTCCTGCCTGCTTTGTACAATTTGTGTATACATGAATGTATGTATTTATGTCTCCGGAGAGAAATAAGAAGTCAGCGAAAAGAACAAGAAAATGCACACACACACATATACATACATGCATACACAGAGAGACCATGATACAGCATACTATTTTCCTTTTTGATAGGATAAATTTTTTTCTGGGTTATAAATGACTAAATGAGCGTCATATACAGTAATGGGGCTCGTAACACTTAAGGAACAATAACAAGGGCTACGCTAGTATTGTTTAAATAGTGGGAAAAGTAGCATGAAAAAGCATATAATATATATATTTGTATGTGTATGTGTATATATGCTTGGATTGGATGGTTTTGAAATTGGTATTTTGTACAGCAGCTAGACTACAATTTTTTTTGCGGTTATTTTTGTATGTGCAAAGTTGAAAGAATTATTGTGATACTGATTGTCTGGTGATGTGATAGGATTATATAATGGAGTCAAAAGGAAAGTAGCCCAAATAAAGTTTGCTAGCCGGAAAATTATATAATATATATATAGCAGCTAGGTAAAATGTAAGAGTATAAATGTATGTATTTTTCATGTGCATTTTAGGCATATATTTATGTTCCGTTTTTGCTTGGAATATTCTAAAAATATCTTTACATTGAACTGAACTGACAATGCAGCAGTATTATTAGCAGTAGTAGTAGTAGTCGTGCGGTGGTGCTGTATTTTTATGTGTGTTAAAATTTAGGATAGTGCCACTTTTTTATGGGAAATATGTCATTGTAATACATATTCACCGAGGGAGATCTCCTCCAACAAACTAACAATATTATTGTAAGTAAGAAGAATGAACACTTGTGTGCAGCAGCAGCAAGAAATGTGACTAGTAGAAGTACCAGCAAAAAAGTGTTTTTATAGCAGTAGTAGTCTGTAGTAGTAATATGTGGCGTGTGTGTGGTCTGCTAGTATAGCTAAGAGGAATACATATATAAAGAAGAGAGGAAAGGCACAGAGTTAAAAAGATATATATATATATACATATATTTTGGTTTGAATTTTTTTTTCTGATTCAGTTTTCGTTTCTATAATTTTACTACACAAGTGCATGTTAGAGTCGTTGGTATATGTATTTTTTTGTGGGCAATATAAAATGTAAAGTAAAAAGATACAAATGGTGTGGTGGGAAGGAGAAAGCTTTCTTCTTTTCTCTATTTCCATTTATTTTTTTTGCTGGTCTGCTCATTCTACTTATTTTTGGTAGAAGTAAAAGTCTGTCATAGATGTACAACATACAAGTATGCATTTATACTGAATAAAATGGAGCCTTAGTATATGTACTCTTCATGTAAGGATGTATAGTAATGTCCTGGGGTTATATAAGGGAGTAAAAGAGCAATACACAGAAAGACTGGAAAAGGGTTGGATATATGTATATTCGTTCAAATGTAGATCAGTCAAAATAAGGGTCCGTTCATTAGCCATGTCACGGAGAACTACAAGTAAAATTCCCAAATTTAATTAAATTTTAAAAACCAAATTCATTTGTATTTTTGCAAAATGAAATGAATATATAAACTGCATTTTTGTAATGTGAAGGACCCCTTAACAAAATCTATTTTTGGACTTTCTCCTCATCTTCTTCTTCTGTCTGTGCATGCATGCATGCATGCATATTATGTACTACTACAACTACTACAACTACTACTCTATCTCTCTCTCCTTTTCTTATTCTTATTCCCAAATTTTATAGTAGAGGCTCCCGGGCTAGTTTACTTTTACGGCGTTGTCGGCGCGGCAGGTTGAGTTTACTACAGTAAAATCGTTCAATATACATATGTGTAATATGTGGCAGAGAAAAAAACAGTCAAGCGATGCCAAACGCCAGAAGCCGGATGTGATGTGAGTGAAATCTCTGCTATTTACTACCAAACATCCTCCAAAAACATCTTCATGTGTGTGTGTGTGTGCGTTGCGCTATACAAGTACATGGCATGTAAGGAAACTGTATAAGTACATAATAGTGTGTGTGTGTGAGGAGCTGTGTGCTCTCTCTTTCTCTCTGCTTCTGCTCTGGTCTACTATGAGGTCCTTCACCGCACACAAAGACTCTGAAGCACAGATTGCGATTGTCAGGATTCCAGCCGAAAATATAGTTGTCCTTTTTTTTGCTTGAGTGGCAGTGGCATGGAAGGATCATCACGAAATGGTTTGACCATGGCCAGCTGCTATTGCTGATGTTCTCGAACTAGACTACCAGAGAGAATTGGATGTCATGACTTGTCATTTCCTCTGTTCCCCCGTTGCTCTCCACTGCACTGCTCATTTCACTCCTCGTCTCCCACCAAAAAAAAGGACGGTATTTATTCAGGCTCGGATTTAGTCTGGATATTTTATCCTTGGTTAAACCAAACTAAGCCAAATTCATATCTACTCTCTGGATTTTTTTATTGTATGGATTTTGGATGGCCTTGTACTTTGCGATGTAAAGTAGAAATTCACGTAATTATGCACAACTCGCGACCGATATATCTATTTGGTTCACGAAAGTATTTGTATCTACTGGAAACCAGTACCGACGTCCAGTCATGTCAGCAAGGAAAATAAATAAAACAAATATAGTGAAATGGATTATTAGTCTTATATTATTTGACTTAAATGGAAAAATAGTATCAAAAAAGAAAGAATGGTAAGATGATGATGATGACAGTGTTAAATGGTAACGGTGAGTAAAGCTGTAGTAAATCTCTACTGAAATCCGACAGCCATGCTGAAAAAAGCATGCGTGTTAGTACAAACTATACATACGGCTCATGGCGTGCATTAAAAAGGAAGGAGAAAAAAAATGTGTAGACAAAAATAGAATCGAAAATGTTTGGCGGTTGAAGTAAAAGTAAAATAAATATAAAAAAGTGGAAGCAAAGAGCCCATTTAAGTAGTAGAGCCCATATATGTATTTTCTCTTACTTTTTTTTATCTTAAAGTAAAGCAATAAATATTAGACAAAAAAGTGGAACCTTCCATTGTAAAGCTGCTGCCAAGGACGAATAAAATAGAAAACGGAGAGAGATAGATTTCCAACATAAAGAAGAAAAAAATGGAATATTTCACCAGAAAGAAAAAGAGTTGGAGATTTGTGTACTGTACATATATATTTTTGGTGAGATTTTTTTTGATGGGCGGAGAAAAAAAGGTAAGATCGATGGACAGATATGAATGAGTTGTTTCACTTTGCTCACTCAGAAGAACGATCAAGATGGAAGAGTGAAGAGAAGAAAGTATCGCCAGTTTTGACAGTTATCGATACTTCTCTTCTTTCTCGCAAAAAAAGAGCAATAGACCATTAAGTGGCAAAAAAAGAACAACTTTTTTTTCTTTCAAAGAAAATGGAACTTGGGAGGTTGGGATAAAAAAGAAGAAGAAAATAAGGAACAAAAATCTATTGCAAATACATTACACATTTATTTTCGTATTTATGGCCGGACAATGGACCTCTCCATATATACCAACAAATATATCCCAATACACTTATTATTATTCTTTGCAATTTACTGATCATTGTGATACCACACAGTCAGTATTAATGTCTTAGGTAAATGCAAAGATTTATTTTGATCGGAAAATGGCAAAACTTTTTTTGAATCCATCCTAAGCTCCAATAAGAAATGTATACCAAAAAACAGACATTGCTACGCAGACTGTGCGAATTAGATATCAACGTATAAAATACGTCTAATAATTATTGCTACTCAATCCTCCCCTCGCTAATTTGTTGTACAGATAACCGATTTGTCTGTATTTATTGGCATGTTAAAGAATAAGAAGAAGAAAAATGATCATCTGTCAAAGTGAAAGCCACAAAAAAGTGATGCTATCTATGATCTGGTTCTGATCTCAATTTTTTTTCTTCTTCTCTTTTTTCTTGACCATTTCAAAATATTATTATATAATATATTTTATGATATACATACATATATACTAAGTGTATGTGCATTTCTCTGCATTTTTTATTATCCACATATATATGAATGGAGAAGGAAAAAAATATTTTACTTTAGCTTTGGTACAGCAACAGCAACAAAGTTGACGTTTTCTGAATTGAAAAGAATAGCTTTGTTGTTACTACTCTCTTTGGAGCTAGAGAGTTTTGTGTTTGTATGTTTGTACCTACTACATGTACATGTGTGTATGCTTCTTATTCTCCAAGTGATATCACTTCACATCACTTTCACTCTTACTCTCTCTTTTCCCTCTACTCTACAAACACACAAATAAAAATACTCTGAATGCTCTTGTGTGTAAGAGACCGAGAGAGTTTGAGTGTGTGTGTGCTCTTTTCTGCTGGTGTGCTACTACCATAACAGAGTAAAAGTTTCTTTTTTTTGTAGATAATAATAATAACATCCTTTCTCTCTCTCGGCTAGTCTCCCGGTTGTCCTCGTTTTCGAATCTCTCTCACTCTCTGTTCATCTGTTCTGTATGCTCCTCAGTGAGCGGCTCACTTCCCTTCCGAGCATCACACCGCAACACACAGCAGACTAGTTCAACAGTCTCCTAGATATAGGTATTCACACACACACACACAGTGTGTCTATTCTGGTCCTTTCTTTTTTAAGTCACTACCAAAAACATAGAGAGTGAGTATGCAATAATACGGGAGTCTCCTTATTCTTGCCGCATATCTTTCTTCATTGTTGTGATTGTGCTACACAGAAATATGCCCTTATCCCAAGAATGTGTGCCCTTATTGTACATACCTATGTATATGTGCAAAAGATTGCAATGTATAAAAACCAGATTTGGAAAATGAGATGAGTTTTAACTGTTGTAGTAATACCATTGAATAGAACACGTTTCTCATGAAAAAAGGAATAGTATATCAGGGCAGTTGTAATCCAGTAAAGGTTACTCATTTATATTCCAAAAATTTTCATGTTTAGAAATTTTGTAGAATTTAAATACCTACAAAATAATATTTTTCAGATTTGAGATTCTTGGGCAATGAGATTATGTCCTTTGAATTCATTATGGTTTTCTGATTTGAATGAAATGTTATCTTTTACGCACTAGAGCAGTTTAAAAAAAAGACATTTCCGGTCGTACAAACGTACAGCATGAAAACGTACAGATGACATAGTCATTGGCATCGTCTCATAAGAAAATGTAGCATCACAGTATACAATCAGAGAATTACGGCAACGAATTCATCCATGTCTTTTTTCTCTCCATTCCCATGATTCATTTTCTTTCTCTGTCCCAATATTTCATCATCATAAACTTCTGCGTATCTGCAGGGATTCCCGAGAGCGAAAAAGAAAAGAAAAACGGACAAAAAAGTACTACATAAATATTCAGGATGTACCTGCATATCTCATCTCATGCACTGTTACTGTTACACACAATACTAGCGCAGTGCTACGCACGTTTTCTTTTCTTTCTAGTTTTCTCACGTTTTTTTGTCAGTCAGCTATACATCATAATCATATTAGCCCGTCGTAGTTACATACAATAGACATAAATATCTCTTGTGTGATCACTGATCACGATCACATAGGCTATTTTTTTCAAAAAATAAATTGTAGAGAAAATAATTTTTTCCCATTTTGTTTTATTTTTCCTGAAGTTGAATCAAACCACGCAAAAAAATGCTCCAGATGTGCTCTTGTCCATATTTCCATCCATATCTATATTTTATAGCAGCGCGTGTATTTGTTTTAAAAAATATGCCTCCATTTTTCGAACGCTCAGCTAAAAACACATGAAATATATAATATTTTGTAGATTTTTTTCGGATCGGTGTTCATTCAAATAAATAGGTACCTGTAATAGTACACATATGTGGTTGCATGCTAGATGGACAGTCTATTTTGGGTTGACGTTGATGGTCCAGTTGAGTTAGAACACTTGGGTCCTTTCCTTTTTTAAATAAATAATTTGTATTCATAGCCGATCTCGGGTTTCCTTCAAAAGATGTGGTTTATATCCGACCCTTTTTTCTGGAAGATTGGCATAATATTGAGCTTAACTTGACATTTTCTATTTTTTTGGAACAGTTATTCATCGTATGTGGTGGTGGTAGTAGTAGCAAGCGTGTCTTGTATATAGCTTTTTTCTTGTTCCAAAAAAGTATGAAAAAACAGGCAGGAGAAAAAAATGGGTAGAGTTGGAAATGGCAGAATTTTTACCATGAGTTGAAGCAGATGGGCAGGTGTGCAACCCATTTTGTCGTTTCCACTTTCACCAAAAGAATAATTTAAACCGATCACATACTCGTACGAAAAGAAATACGCCAAATACAGAAAAATTTCTAAAAAATGCTTTCTTGTACAGTTACAGCTTTTTTTGTTCAAGGAAATTTTAGAAAAGCATAAAGTTTTGGGCCACACGGCACCTATAAATCATCATTCTCCTCTGCTCACAGTCTAATTTATTTTTATGGCATTCCCCACCATTTTTGCGAATAGATAGATTTTTTCAACATTGCAAACATATAGTATATATTGTACATATACACCCACATATATCTTGCTATAATTATTACTACTTGAGTTTGAGTTCTGTAATGAGTGGGTGGGCCGATGACAAAACCTGGGAAAGGTGGAGTGTGGGTGGAAAGGAATCGGCTAACTTTTCTGACTCATTTGCAGAGAAATTTTTTGATTGCTTTTTCTCTCGCTAACTTTCCAACTTGAATACTTTTATTATTATTTGGGAAATGTATGAATTGTGGTTGGTGGCGGTAGATTATATTCTTCGTTTGTGCAGAAAACTTTGTATTTATTGTCCCTTTCTTTTGTTTGCCTTCGATTACATTTTGGTCTTTTGGGTATTAGTATTAGAGTTTTTGTGCTGTCATGTTTATATATGTGCCAGCATATACATATCTGTTATTGTACAATATTTTCATGAAATAATGTAACTTATTGTATGATGTGTTCCTATTCCCCGTCGACTCATGCTGCTGCTGCTGCTGCTAAAGGGAGCAGGTCAATACGAAAAAAGGATCACATCAGTAACCGCATCAGCAGCAGAGAGAAGAATAGAAAACTAATATCTTTATCATCATCATGATCATCATCATGACTGACTGACAAGTAAAATCGTTTAACCTTTTCGGAGGAGACGTAGGTAGTCATACAGAGAAGCTGCTGCTGGCTCTGGCTCATATGGAAGAAAAGTAAAAAGTGGACGGGTTCATTGGCATTTGGTATTCAATAAATGCTTTGTTATTCAATATATTATTATGCTGTGGGTCGACTGTGTGTATGATGTGTATTTTTGTGGGGCAAATGTTTTCCTTCCAAAAGCTCATCTTCCACAAATTCCTTGTATTATTATTATTATTATTATTTTGGGTGGATTAAGCATTTTTCTTTTGTTATTCCGACTGTTCCTATTTTATTGCAGTGTGCTTTATTCCAATTTCTGACACAACTCATTAAAATGAGCAGATAAAATGTATCCACATTTTTGTGGTAATAAAGCTGGTGCGTTTGCAACTGAACGTGATAGCTACGCGGGTATAAAAAATGAATAGACCGAGATAGAAAATGAATGGCATTTGTGGAGAAAACGATGAGTAGAATTATATGATGATGGCGATCACATTGATTATCCCACCATCCAAAAAAAATCTAATCCGATGATTTTCACAAGCATGGTCATTATGCATTAATTTATGTATGGGCTAACAAAATCATCACCTGCTTCACCACTGCTGCCACATGTATTACTACTTCTGCTGCTGCTACCTTTTCATGAATTTTTATTTTTTTTAGAGAGAAAGGGAAGGGTTCATAGAGAACGAGACCACAATAGCATGACCATTTCTACGAATTGTATAAAAATGTACAAGTTTGTATATGGCATTGACAAATATTCATTGAGTCAGAGAGAGCTGAGTGGGTAGATGATCCTGATGATGATTTCATATCTGTGTGGGTGGATTTCTATACCAGAAGAATTGAATAGCGGAGCAAAAACTTGATGAATACACAGCTCCTTTTTTATATAGATGTATAAATGTATGCCTAGATATTTCATTTCTTGTCAAAACATATCTTTGTTATAAAATAAAGTGGGTGCGAATGAACGAGAGACTGAGCAAGTGTTACACAAGCCATCAGAGAGAGAGAGAGAGAGAGAGAGGGAAATAAAATGGAGGAAGCAGGTCAGCGAGGCGTTAAAAGAAATCAAGAGTTGCTGACTGGAAGAAGTTGAAAAGGAAAAGAGAGGAAAAAAGTTGTTGAAATTTTCATAAGCTCTTATTCTACTCACTTCACCCTTCACCACCACGCTCTCTATACGTTAATAATAATAAGTAGAGAGAAGGAGAGACGGCGAACCGCATTTATTTTACACCAACATATAACACTGCCGACCAACCAACATGAATATGATGAACCACCACCACAACACGCGCATATATACGTACATACGCATATATATAGGCATCAACTTTTTTTTGCCTTGCCTCGTGGTTGTCATTTATCATGACGATGAGAGCGTGGTAGCAACGATAACTATAATAATAAGTGCATTGCATTATTTATTTATTTATTTTTTATATATCAACTCGTAAAAATATCTTGACTCGGTGGTGTGATAAAATGGATGGGTAAGGTATAAAATGAAAAAAAAGTGTTAATTTGACTTTGGTTATCAAATGAAAAATATCTCAAGTCATTCCAGCTGACTTGGTTTTTTAAAAAAAAAAGGCGAGAAAGGGCAAAGAAAAATATGTGCCGACCTTTTTTGCTTGTGCTTCGTCTTACGTACTTGGCTTGTTTTTTTGGTGTGTCTGTGTGTGGAAAAGGAAAGAGGAAGGTGTTTGATGAAATATTAATGAGATACGTTTTTCACTCGTCAGCAGCTCACAGTCGTTTAATATTGATGAAATCTGATATGTATTTAGGCGGTTGTGTAGTAGTCCTTTACATAAGTTAATGCATTTTCTCCGATTTTTTTTTCTGCAAAAATCTCTGTGGGGTTTTAGGGACCACTACTACTGCTACAAGATAAATTGCAAACTAAAATAAATTGGAATATGCTAAATCATTTAGGTACTTATAATTCGTTTATAAAAGTGGCAAAAGTAAGGAAAACTCATTTTTTTATGGATTGTAATAAATGAGTGAATTGTTTTAAAAAAGCTTAACGTAAACCATGAAACAATTACTTTTCTCATTTTGTAACATAAAATAATATACTTTGCCGCCACTGTTTAATTTTTGTAAAATGGACTGTACGTAGCAGCTGTATAGATTACACCTACTTCTCCTTTACCGTGTACACAGTATTAAAAGGTTTAAAGTTCTGACAACAGTTAATTGTAATATTTGAAATTTTTTAAATCCTCACTATCAACACGTATAGCAATTTTATTTGATTAGATGAGTTAATTCATAATTGGGATCTAAATTTTAAAAAGTTACGAAAACACACAAAAAATCATGCATGCAGTACTTTGCTAACCAACTTAACTAAAAATCCAATTACAGGTCAACAAAAGACAGAAACGGAGCATCGGAATTAATCCGAAAATTGTGTAAACTTCAGCAGTTGAGAGCCTGTCAAAAAGCAATCATAAAAAGTAGTACAGTGCAGTCAGTCAAGTTAATTTGCTAGCAACATGATCAGATACACGATCAAAAACAGACTCTCGGTGCCTTGCCGAATGGGTAAAAATATTCTCTACATTCACAAGTAACTTTTTTTTACTGCACACACACAAGGGATTCTTTCAATATGATCTGTAATCTTTGCCTTGTTCCACATTGTCAGTTTATTTTTAAACCGAATAACCAATTTCTTTTATTATTATTTGTTCACACGTATATACTTAAATACATTCATTTCTTCCAGAAAATATCAGTTCAGAGTTGTTCATAATATGAACCTGGAACAACAACATATCTTTTTCCGGTTTTTCTCTCTTCTCTTTTCCATTTTTTATTACAACAAAGATCCCACACCACAAAAAACTAGATTCGCTTCACTTTTTTTGACACACACGTGAAGCTTCAAAAGTATATAAAAAATAAAATAATAAAAGGAACGCCAAGAGATTGACATTTACAACTTTTCTCTCAAACTTTGCATTATTTTTATCTTCATGCAAATAATACACGACATACTCTCACATCACACATCACACACACAGCATACTAGTCATCTATGTGCTACACTTGAACAAATATATAAAAAAAAAAGAATTTTTTTTAAAGATGAAGTATTGAACGAGAAAATTGACTCTGTATATCAGCTCAGAGAGCGCAGCCAATAATCTTTATCGACATGTTTCAAAGTACAAGCCATTGTAAACCCAATAACAAACATATACACATACTATACCTTACCTTCAACACGTATGAAACGACTATTATTCCGGAATACCAAATAACACACCACCAGTTTGGTTGGATAGGTTTGGAATCTTCCATTTTTTTTATAAAATGGAAAGAAGAAGCATATATTTGACAAGATTGACGAAAAAAGACGAAATTTAATGATAACATATATAGGAACACTATATACCGATGTATGCACATACTACACTTCATCTTCTCGTCAAAAATATTTTATTCTATTGAAAAAAAAACTTTAGCTCAAGGCTATAAGATATGAATATACACGTGTGTGTTTGATATAAGTAAATTCTATTCTGATGATATTTGATATCTTTGTCAAATAAAAGTGGTTAAATTTTTGTGATACTTTTTTCCTCTTCATATCATTCATGTAAAAAATACAAAGTAGGTACACGGGTTCATACATGCAAAATATACTAGATTTACTATACGACGATCACACTACTGGTTAGAAATTCAACTCGGTTTCAGTTCAGTGCAGTCAAAATGATTAAAATCTTTCTTTTTTTTCTTTGCAGCAGCAGTAGCAGCAAAAATCACAATTCTTCTCTTCTACTTCGTCTTGCAAATGATTCTGTTTTTCTAGGTTTCCAAAAAAAATACTACTGCTTCTTCTTTTCACAATCAAAATCAGCTCAACTACAGCTACATCTGCATCTACTACTATTACTACTACTGCAACTTGTGTTAGATAACCCAAGTCAACTTTTCTCGGTAGACTTTAGTTGAAAGAGGAGGAGAGAAGAAAAAAAGAAAGATGAGAAGAGAGAGTGAAGTGAGTATGAAAGCAGTGCACGTACGCTGGCTTGACTAAGAGTACCACAAAATAAGAAAGTCAAGCCAGGTGAAATCCTCCTTTTGAATTGAATTGAATTGTTGTCCCCAACTTTTTGTATATTTTTTTTCTGAAGAAGAAGAAGGCTCGTCGTAGTAGTCTTCTTTTTTTACTTCTTCTTGTCTCCCATTCCCTTTATTCCCAATTCTTTCTGTGTATCATCATCATCACCACCATCATCATCAGGCAACACTCAACTACCCGATCATTGGAGTAATAGAAAAGGAAAGTAAGGGGAAATAATAGTTTTGGGTGAAAAAAGTGAATAGAATTGTAAGAAGAAGAAAAAAAAGGTGTTTGGTTTGTTATATCATCTATCCCATTTATCTCTCTCTTTTTCTTATGCCGTGTGTGTGTGTGCAGTAGACACTCTCTTCCACCTGCTCACATCTGACATCATATCTTCTCCTTTTATTTTCCTTCTTTTCTTTTCTCTCTTCGATAATAATAGTAATCTTGGTAATATTATCATCAGCAGAGGCATCATCATCATCATCATCAACATGAAAAAATAACGAGCAGACACATATACACACTTACATACAACAGTGTATATATTTATAGTGTGAAGGAAGCAGACAAAAGCAAACCAAACCAGGAAGCAAGCAGAGAGAATAGTGGAAAGGTTTTTTTCTAAGTTCACTATTCCGTATGCCTTTCACTGTGAAAGTAAGAAAATGAAGAGAACGGGGAAAAGTTAGGAAGAAAAATAAAAAGAGAAAGAAAGAGAGAGAGAAAACTGCTTTCACTCATCTGTCTTGACTTGCCTTTGCTGCTTTTATACCCCCCCACACACACACACTGATAATATAGTAAACCATATAGTTGTAGTAGTAGTAAACGAGGACACGAGTACAGAAAGAGAGAGAGAGAGAAAAAAGCAAGTGGAGCTGCTTCATCATCAGCAGAGTGCTGCGTTGCGTTGGTATATCTAGTGTGTCCCCACTCCAGCCACCACTTTAGTTTGGCATCTGCACTTAGAGAGAGAGAGAGAGAAAAAAAAGCAAGTGGAGCTGCTTCATCATCAGCAGAGTGCTGCGTTGCGTTGGTATATCTAGTGTGTCCCCACTCCAGCCACCACTTTAGTTTGGCATCTGCACTGAATGTGAATTGACGTACAAAATATTACACGACCAGAGTGAGCGTCGTCGTGTGTGTTTCTCTCGGTGTTTGTGTGTGCGTGCAAATGCACTGTGTTCTTTGTATGGACTAATATTATATATATGCTATCATTTTCTTCCCTATCGTGTTCTCTCTGTATTTTTTGAACGTTTAAAACCAACTAGGGAGAAAATTGATTTTCTTCCCTTGCCGTCGTTTATCTTTGCTGGCTTTTCGGGGAAAATAGAAGAAGAAGAAGAGAAAAAACATCTTATAGCAGAGAATAAGGCTGCTGGATATCATGCTGTGCACCTGAAATTTACATATTATTATCTGAGAAGCCCATAATATTAAACGTTCACTTCATACAACCCACCACCACACACGCAAAATTTGTCTGCTGAAGACGAAAAAGAGTTTTTTTTAAACTTGAAGGTATAAAAAGAGGAAATTTTTTTCTCTCGTGAGTTCATCATCTTGAACAGCAACAGCAGCAACATCATCATCATCACAGCAGAAGTAGAAGAAGATGAAGAAGAGCGACGATATGCCAAAATAAAAAAGCTGGAAAATTTTGGAGAAAGTTTTGTGTCCTAAGGGCTGTTTCCCTGTGTGTGTTGACGAACAAGACGATACATGGTTGGGGTGATGATGTGGTTGAAGCTCGAGTTTTTTGTGTTGTGTTGTTGATGTCATATCGTCGTCAACGTCTTCAGGTTATTACTTCCATGAACATAGACAGATGAACATAAGCCACCACAGGGCATCACCATCCACTTCGTCAACACCACCAAAACACCATCATCATCGTTATGAATCATAAAAGAAATTTCAGCTGAAAAATAAATGAATGAAAAAAAAAATTGTCTGGTCTATGCAGATTTTTTAGTTTTTTGAACGACAAGCAAGAGCATAAACTACATGTACATACCTATACACGTCACGTCAAATGAAAGCAGCCAAGTGAAAGTTTTATTTTCCTTCTTGTCGAATCGAATAGCTGCATAAATCATGTTTTTTTGAGAGAGTTGAGTGAGTGAATCAGCGACAAGTGTGTGCGCTCATATATGCATGTACGTATAAACCTGTACTTTTATGCCTGTGTGTTTGTTCTCTACTTCTGCTTCTCTGCTGCATGCTGGTGTGTGTAAGTGTGTGCAAGTGACAGCAATTTTGTAACTTTGACAGAGAACACAACAAAACCATATATAGATCTGAGAACCGAATAAATTTTTAAAGCCATATAAGCTTATTGGTCTATTTGAAGGGGAAAAAAGAAGTAAATAAAAATAAGTAAAGGATTTTTTTTTGTGAACAAGCTGACTTTGAGTACATGTCACAGTTTTAAATCAAGTTTATTTATGCATGAATGAATGTACCATTGGATTCCATTATATATTCAACAAACTCATTTGATGGATTTTACGTGGTTCTTCCATACCACATTCAGCATAATTCACCCCACTTGAAAATCAATTTAAACAGATTCCACTCCGATCATCGACACTTGAACACACGTCACACTTGTAGTGGACAACAAACATCGACAAAAAATATCGGCATCACCATCCATGAGCACCAACCGCAAAAGTTTTTTCTTGTTGGCGGCACACAAGTGAAAGTGAGTGACACGAGCACAGGAGTGCTGACCAAAAAATAGTGTTTCCTCTACGATATCATCTTTACATAAAACAAACAATTCGTAGTAACTTGGCATGTTACTCTAATCTTGTAAGGAGATTTTGAGGACAAAATTTTGACATTTGTTTTACCAATCAATTTACATACAAACAAAAAAATTATCCAATTGTGTTACATACACGACGAATAAAATTTTAAGTAATTTTGAATGCAACGTATTGGAACAGAGATTAAATTTAAACACGCAGACGCACATCGACACAAAAATTTCCAGTAAAATTATTGTTTAGTGAAAAAATTATTGAGATTTCCCGTTAACATCCACTTTTCAACTTGTTTCTATTTTCATTGTGTTTTCTGTGGCGTTGGCAATATAAAACTCTTTTTTTTTTGAAAAAAAAAGAAGAGAAGTGCACATATGTGCAAAGGTTGTTAGTTGCATTGGTTGTGTAGATGATGAAGTAGAAGATTTGAGAGAGAAAAAAATCGAATTTATTTTTTAGGACACGCCAAGAAAAAAACTGTTTTCCAAGTTGATTTGCTCTTCTTCTCTCTCTCTCACTTTATACACACACTACACTTACTGTCCTTACTATGTTTATTGCATAAATGAAAAGAAAAATTGGGAAGAATAAAAAAAGAGAGGAGACTATGCGAAAAGAATAAAAAGTAGTTTTGTGTGTTTCATACGTTTCCACCTTCTATACCGTCATCCTAAATTTACCAACAGAGCGGAACAAAGAAGAAAATAAAACACTTTCCACGAAAATAAGCTTTAGTTTGACTAATATTACATATTATAATATTTTTTCTCTCTTTTTACTTGGAAAACTTTTTGGAGAATTTTTTTTATGAAACAAAAAAAGAAAAGTATTCTTTTACCTAACATGCTTTCTTGTTCTCGTTGATGTGTGAGAAATAAATCGAAAGTGAGCGAGCAGTCTAATCATGCATTCTTCTGAAGTATTTTTTGCAAAGAAAAAATTATTAAAAAGAAAAAGTACTCCCGCTGCCACTCCTGTTGTCGCTGCTGCAGAGAAAAATCGAATTACCACCAACACCACTTCATCTTCTTCATCTG
This sequence comes from Zhuqinia jingwanae, assembly GCA_027744095.1. Lineage (NCBI taxonomy): Eukaryota > Metazoa > Arthropoda > Collembola > Entomobryomorpha > Paronellidae > Zhuqinia > Zhuqinia jingwanae. Next base: position 1,149 of record JAHZNC010004023.1, on the reverse strand, counting down.
CTCCTGTGGCTGCTGCTGCATCTTCTGAAGAAGTGATCAAGAATACTGCATTCCTTTCCTCTTTTGATGATGTGCCCAGCTCCACAGAATTGTACAATTATGAAAATGACGAGAAAAATTGCGCACTTTTTTCCCTTCTCCTTATGATTCTTTTCATGAAGCGATTGGAAGGAAACCGGAGAGATGACGAGGATATTGATGCTGGCAAATATTAACCATCTCAGTTGTCTTCTAAGAACATAAAAACAATGACGTAAAAAATTGTTGTTTAAAAAAAAGTTTGTGATTTTTTTGTCTTTTTGATATACAATGATGATGAAGTCTATTATTATAATAATTAATACTTATCTTTTGGATGAGTGAAGGTGAATAGAGTGAAAAAAGTGAAAGTGGTTGCTGATGTCGCATCCATCAGCAGTATGTTGGTGCGTGAGGCTTTGCAAGGTAAGTCACATAAAAAAGAGAGTCATATAAAAAACAAATGCGTGTGAGTGGTAGGTACCTATTTACATAACACACATCATTTCACTGTAAACATTGTTATCTTCTTTTTTTTCTCCTTCTGTTTTGCTCAATGAAATAATGCATGAACTAAAATTGTACAAAAAGAAAGAGAGAGAAGGAAAAAAAAGTAATCCTCTCAATTTTATTGCCCATTCAATCGAATTGAGTCGATGTGTTTGTTGCAGGAATTCTCTCACTCAACTCAACTCTCTCTCTCATCATCTCATCCAGTCCAGTAGTCATTTCGCTTTAGTGTCTATACTTTTTCCCTCATAATACAAGGGCCATTATCACTTTCAAAGCATTTTTTGGTGTGAATAGGTATACATGTGTGTGTGTGGAAATGTCTGCGGCTCCTTTTTTTAAAGCTTTTATATAAGCTTTTTTGGGGAAAAGGAAAAGAGAGAAAATAAAGTGGAGAATGTGATATTGTCAATAGATTACTAAAACATACTCGACACACACACACACACCTTAACTGCTAAAATGCTTCTATCCCAATCGAGTGGAATAAGTCTAGTCTACTATTGACTATGAAGGTGCGCGTGGAACGTTTTATTGAAAACTTATTTTTTCTTTAGGGACGACAAAAAAGCAAAATCCGAAGGTGCAAATGTTATATTTATTTTACAAAGTGTAAAAAAA
>JAHZNC010004022.1:0-13799 GCA_027744095.1 Zhuqinia jingwanae | reverse complement strand
CTTAAACGATGAAAACACACAAGTTTAAATATTTAATATTCCGTGTAGAAACTGGGAAACTTCATCTGCTCCAAGTTTCCTTTTATAAAAAACTTGCTAAGTTTAATTCAAGTTTTTAGTGGGTATTAGCAGAAAATATTTTTAAAAGGAGGAGAGTAATGAATACTGCACTTAACTTAATTATTTTTAAAGGGAACTAAGTCATAATTTTGATCATAAGTATCAATACATAAATAATAAATATCAATTTAGAGTAGAATTAAATTGGAAAGTACGTTAGTCCATTTTTTTGGTTGAATTATTAGTATAGAAAAATGTAGAAATGTTAAGTAGATTATTAGCAAACTTTTTATTTTTATTTTTCAAGCAAATATTGCAGATAAAAAGATTTTTGAGTGACATAGCAAACAGTATATATTTTTTTTATGTTTTATTGTTTAAGATTATTAATACTTGTCACTATAGCAATAACAATAACAATTTATTAATACGGTGAAATATAGTATCCATGTTATTTTCTCAACAGGTTTTCTTGTCTATTATTTAAATGTCTTCTCAAATTTTTTTGAGAATTTGTATAAGTATAAAAGGATATTTGAGTTAAAATCAGTATGAGATCCATCATTTTTTATATATGATGCTGAGCATTCATAATAATATTCATGCAAAAAAATAAACAATCAAAATTATTCTTCCTCGTCGGGTTTCTCAGTCGCCTCATCTCCATCTTCCGTCGGCTTGTCCCCACTTTTCTCAGCACCAGCCTCCTTTTTGTCCCCCGTCTCATCTTTTTGATCCTCTGACGTTTTGTTTATAGCAAAAATGCCCTTCTTATGAATCACTTTGCTCACCAAACTCCTCCCCCAACACTTTGAATATCATTACTACTAATAATAACACTAGCCAATAATAACTGGGTAGTATTCTTTTTTTATCTTACCCGTCTCCTCTTTCTTTTTGTCATCTCTTTCCCCACCTTCCTTTGGTTTTTGATCCCCCTCCAACGGTTGAGTATCTCTGTGTATGAGTTTATGTGCGTGTGTCAAACGTGCAAATTTATTAATTTTCTCTCTCTCTCTCTCTCTCTCTCTCTCTCTCTCTCCATATTAAGGTATACACAATATTCATTATCACCACCACAACCACCACCACGCCACATAAAAAAAATATTCCTAATAAGTTGTGAGTGAGAGTAGTGGAATAAGCACCGCAGGTAGTCATCATCAAAAAAAAGGTAGTGGTTATGGTGATTGTGGTGTATATGGCAAGAATAAGTACTAAAAAAATTGTAAATCATAATATGTGTATGCATTGCTGGTATAAAAAGAATGTTTTTGTGAACTTACAGCCATTCCGTGTAAGCTTGCGAATAGAGTGGAGGCGTAGCACCTCCTGTTCTTCTTTCTATTATTTTCTCCATTTCATTTCGTTCCACGGTCTGCTTTGCATGTTTCAAATCCGCTTTGTACGTACGACGATTTTCATCAAACTGGTGGAATTCCTGCACATTTTACCAAGTCAAGTACAAAAAAAGAGTCAGTTTGCAACATAAGCAACTTGTTTTGGCATGCATATTGCTACATTGCGTGTTGCACTATTTTTTTTTGAATATCCAACTTTTGAAGAAAAAGGTTATTCCTAAACTATATATTATATTATTATTATTCTATTCTGGTTTATTTATTGATTGAGTTGATAGTGGGAAGGGGAGACCACCTTGGCTTCTTTGTCAATCTTGTACTCTGTCTCGCGAAGTGTGGTGTAGCAGTCACTTCTCATTCGCTCCATGTGTTTCACCAAACGGACTAATTCCATCTGCAAGAGAGAGAGTTTTAAAAAATATGTAAAATATTAAGTAATTTTGACAATATTGTGTTGAAAATAAAAAGCAATAAGGTAAACGTGGAATCATTAGTGGTTTTTTTTGCTGCTCGACGAAGGCAATCCGAAATTAAAAAAAAAAACTAGAGACAAAAATAATGTTTATGTGTACCTCTGTCAGAAGATCCAAATTGAAATTCATTGCATCTGGATACGCTCCTACTCACACACACACACAAGATGTAAAAAAACATATGTATAAATGCTCTGTTGAGTCACTCAACTCTAACATACACACACACAAACACATGCTTCTAAAACATATTAGGTGATTTATATCTAATTTTGTTTAAAAAAATGAAGATTGAAACGTCACCTGTGTGGCATTTCCACCTGTTTTCAGCCAACTCGGACTCAAGCCATCCCTTTTCGTCAGAAAGATGAATGTTGAGGGCCGTTTGGGATTCGTATCGGACTTTCCACTCATTTTCGTCCACTACAAAATAAATACATACAATGTACCCATGTTAAATTCCACTCTTTCCATAAAAAAATATCTACACTTAAACGTTCATTTTTCTTTAAGCTGAGAGAAAATAAATAGAATGATGATGATGATGTAACCTTGTTGAGACTGATCATCAAGATGTCGCAAATAGCCCTCCAATTCCACTACATTCTTTTCCAAGTCCACATTATTGTCTTCCACCCCGGCTCTGCACGCCAAATTAACAAAACACACATTTTTCATAATAAAAAATGATTATTAGCCGTGTGTAAATTTTTTAAACATTAAAAAATACTATTATTTGATCATGAAATGAATACATTAAAAAAATACATGCAATTTACGTAACATTAGACTGAAAGGAAAGGTTGAGAAACAACAAAAGAAGAAGAAGAAGAAGAAAAAAGAAAATTGACGAGTTGTCTAGAGAGAGAGAGATAAAAAAGTCTATCTAAACGTGAAAATGGAATAAGAAATTAAACAGTTTAAGAACACTTGTCTAAGTATATGATTATTTTATACGGCGAGTGTTTATGCAAAAGAAGAAACAGAAAAACGTGTGCGATGAGAAAACATACTTATTATTATTATTATTACGCTGAATTGGTCGTGGGAATGTCGTTTGTCCTGAAGCATTATTAAGGAATATAATGGGCAGCAAAATGGCAAAAAGGTGAGTTTTTTGGTGTGCTTGCTTGTGTGTGTGTGTGTGTGTGTGCGTGTGCAGTGCAGAGTGCAAACTTTTCTGTGTTGTTTCTTGCTTGCACTTTGTTTTCTTTCTTGGATCTCACGAACAAAAAAAAAATCTGACAAATAAAAATTATTATTATGTTTTTTTATATCCTCTGTAGAATATTATTATATTATGCAAAAAGGAGCATTAGCATTTTTTCTACTTTATTATGAGCTATGTGTCTAAATGTGTGTGTTTGTGAGCTCATGTCCTGCTCCGCATCTTTTTTTATTCTTTCTTCTTTTTCTTATTCTTATTCTTATTATTATTCCTCTCTGTCTGATGATGCTAATGTTTTTTTGTATGTATATATGTATCACCATTTCATATTTTTGCTTGTGGAATAACTTTTTTTTAATGATATAAAGGTAAAAAAACATGGTGGTGGTGGTGGTTGACGGTCGTGGTGGATGGGTCGTCCATCGTCCTCTTCTTCTTCTCTAGAGAGCTCACTTGACTCTTTTCTTGATACTTGTTATGGGTTTAGTTCTGAGAGAGCAGGAGGACGACGGCAATACGATGATACGATGACCATGATGACGACTTATAATATTATTGCTGTGCTGCTGCTGCTGCTGCCTTTTGTGTGCTGTTGTGCGTATGCAAATGTGCGCCTAAGAGGTTGTACACCAAGTCGTTATCTTAATATGACCATTGCTTCTTCTTGATTCTCGGACATTTGCTTGTTCTTTGCCGATTACAAGTATTCTAGACGATATTATACCAGGATGATGATCATCATCATCAACATGCGCTGGTGGTTTTCTACTTTATTTCATTATATTATTAGGTAGTATATATATTTTTTCACAGTGTGTGTAGTGAGTGGAGAGAGATAACTTTTGCTAGCAGGATGATAGTAGAGCAAAGACATACAGTGGTTGGTTAGCTGGTTTGTTGGATTGGATTGTGACTGTGAAAAAAACATACATTTATTTAAAAAATTCTATCTAGCAGGGGAAAAAAGGTGTGAGAAGAACGGGTAAAGAGAAAAGACATTGTGGCAAAAGAAGAGATGTATTTAGGTTAGCACAAGTGGAAGAAGAATGAGAATAATAAAAGGAAGAATAGCAATTGCGAAGTAATTAGACAGCAATGTATTTAGTTGCCTTTTGCTCCGCCTCCACCCACCCCAAAACCATCAAAATGAACTCACACGTCCCTCCCGCAACCATTACCACAATCATCATACTTAAGTTTAACGGTTTTATAATTAAGATACAATGTTTTTTAACGCCGTTTAGTCTACATGGGTTCACGAGTACACGGTGTATCTTGTGTGTGTACACAAAACATATTACATGCACGATTATCGGCTAATAGGCGCACAACATATTTTTTTTGTGTGCTCTTTTTTTTATGCAAACTCAATTTTTGGTACAATGGTGATCATGCACGCTCAAATTTTTATCAGTTTTTTTTCAAGACTCATGCATACATGTACCACTTTAAAACGTCCAATTAAAGTATTAAAAAATACATACAAATTATGATTATTTTTTCAAAATTGAATTTACCCACCTGTATCGTTTTTCCATCTCCAGCTCCTGGGTTAAATGATCAAAATCGTCAAAGCGACTCATTTTTCCAACTATATTTACAAAAAACCACTGCACGTTTTTAAATTTAGAAACCAATTTTATTCCAATTATTGTTCTAACAATACACAGCACAAATAAATGATATATTATTATGATGTTTTGGATAAATGTGAGAATGTGAGAGCAAAGAAATAATGCTTTTCCATCAACTGGCTTCCAAAATAAAACTGACTGCAAGTCAATACGCTTGACTTTGTATTTATATAACAGAGCAAAGTATATTCCATATGACCCTGACACACACACACCCCGGCAGAGAGAAAGCCCATTCTTCATTTTCGTTATTTTGAGTGTGTTATTTCATAGCACAAAATATGTGTTGATCCAAATACAACCTATAAATTTTCACCTGAGAGCAATACTACTACCCAATACTTGCCATCCTTTTTCTTAAGAATAATATATTATTTATTGTATTTAGTATGACATCAACAGATTGATTCAGGAAAATAAAGTTTGGATTTTGTTGTTGTTGAGTATTTAATATAATATAATATATGTATATGTGTGTATAGGATTTCAGTGCTCACATTGTATCAAGTCATCATAATCATGATCATACATAAAAGTATGTGGAAAATGAGAACAAGAAATGGACTTAGTGACTTGGAGTATGTGATGATGCTGGTGGACAGGTGTAACATGTAGGTAAAAACAAAAGGAATTTCTCATGCAGAAGTGGACTTAATCCATACCACCACCATCATCATCGTCATCATCAACATCATCACACGGTACCATATACGGTTAGGAGTGGCAGCAAAAAACACCACACTCCACCGTGAAGATGGTAGAAAGGTAGCGAGAACAAGTTGAAAGTATGTAATTGGTGGTGGCCGTGACACGAATATACTTTCTCTGTGCGTTTTCTTCTTCTTCTTCTTCTTTCTCTCAACAACACACAACTTATTATTATGCTAAAGTATGTAAAAATCTAAATATGACCGCATTCGTTGTCGTAGAAGAAAGTTCTTGCTCCCCTGGCCACTTTATTGCAGTTTTTTTTTATATCAAAAACAATAAATAATAGGAGCAAAATAGTAAGTAGTACATATATCATGATCGTAATCGTTACAGTTACGGCATGGAACGGAATGTTACTAGTAGAAACCATATCTTTCCGGAAACCTGAGAGAGAGGGAGAAAGAAAAAAGGTTCACAAAGAAAAAACAGAAGAATGTTGATCATTCGGGAAATATTTATTGGAATTAAAATAATATTGGATTGCTTCTTGTTTTTGTATTTATGGTAACAAGTACAAATTTTTATGGAATCACGCAACTTGTAATTGCTAAAAAAAAATTCGTTTTTTGTTGGAAGCTCAACTTATAACCTATTGGATTTCACTTACTCACCTAAATATAATACTTTTTTTGCGTTATTGACATAACTTTTTGGAATGAAATGAAGTGAAGGTGAAATAAAAAATATGGAAGTAAAATATTTACCTGCGTTAGATTTCATTTTAGATGTGTTTTAAAACAAGTTGGTAAAACTGTGATGATTGTAGTTTTTTGTAATAATAATATTTGCAATTTCATTTTGATTTTTTTTTGTACTGAAATCAAGCAAGCATATTTTTTTATATGTTGATGCATGTTCAATGAAAAGTCAACAAACTTCCGGTTGCATGCATCTAAAAATCGAAATAAACAAAGGAATAAAAAAAATCAATCTTGGATAAAGGTCATAAATTTGCTCAAGTGTGTAGTATAGGTACATATTTTTCATGCATGTCATGGTCCATTCCTTCACCGCAACAACTAAGAAAAATAAACTTTGTTTCAGCAATATTCAAATGTGTGATGGAAATATATGTAGATGAATTAAATAAGTTGAACGGCGTCAAAGTTGTTCAAATTACAATTAGTAAAAAATATCAACAAATTTTATTTTTATTGAATTATTCAAACGTTTTGGCAGTTTAGTACTTTTTAACAGGAATTTAAACATTATATTTATTTTTGTTAAATTGTGGCAACAACAACAACAACAAGAACATAGTCTGGAAATACTATACACGTAACTTGGAAGTGATCTAAATTAAATATGTTTGTTATTTTTCTCTTTTTTTACATAAAAAAAGAAAATTATTAATTAATTGATTATTTTTTAAGGAAACTTGTCAACAGGAATGTGAGTTTTGATTTGATCAATCAATCAACAACTGAAAGTTGAGCTTCGTCTAAGAAGATAATAGAACATATTAATATATTCTTTTAGTAACTGACATCATTTATTTCAAGTATATAGTAAAATTGCGAGAGAAAATAGTGGATGTAAAGTAATTATATTTTATATGAGCTAACCCGTAGTCCACACAAAGGGTTCCAATCTGTCCTCAGGTGTCAGCATATTATTTAAAACTTCTATGGAGCCAAGCGCCTTATTCAAAATACAGTGACATGCGGAAAGGCCGTTTGTAAGTTCATGAATTCTATTCAGTCGTTCTGCATACTTTGCAAAGCACTTTTGTCGACTTTGAAGTACTGCCATCATTGAGTCTATTTGATCATCAAGCTCCTTCACCTGACCGGTCAGCCGCCTTTGCTCGACGGCCACACTTTCCGCCCGATCATGAAGCACTTCGGCATATAGACGAATCATGCGAAAGACAGGTGCCACCTCCACTTTTTCACTAATCTCGGGGTCCTTCGTCCACGGGATTTTTAGGCTTCCTCGTATAATTGGCGTGAAAGGTGGGATTTCCTGGTGGCAAAATAAATAGAAAGGATTACTTGCATTATTATTTTTGTTGACATGATTGATTCACTGTCATGGTATTATTCTTGCTTACCATTAGTCTAAGGTACAAAGGATCTTTCTCGACTGAAGGCGTTTCTGTCGCTGCCTTGACAACCACAATGCTCCCAGCACTTTTAGATTTGGAGTCTCTTTTTTCTCGATTTATCTGCTTTTCTCTCGTTTTCGGTTTCACGTCCAGTCCCCATTTTGATTTCCTCTCATTTGGTGCATCTGTCATGTTTTAGGTTTCATGTAACCAGAATGAGCTAAGTAAAGTAACACATACTTCTTGAGTATACATTTTTTGGGAAATAGTTTAAAATTACCTTCGCTAATAGGTCTTGTCGTTGCATAAGAAATGTATGGGATGTCTGAATCCGAGCAAACACTTGGTCGTGGGGAGGACGAACCCCCGAAAAATTTTCTGGTTGAGGGATCGCTGTCATTTCCGGCTGACTGAGACCGTTTGGGATTCTTTCCTCTTTTTCGCTGACCATGTTGGGAGCTTTGGTCTGAACCCATTCTTCTCCTTCCTCCGTATCTGCAATTTAGAAAAACATCCACGATTGAATAACTCAACGTAACTTGAAATTTAAAAAAACACTACATACCTACTTACTTACACAGGTTAATAATAATAACCATCATATTATTCTCAAATCTACTTATAATTCGTACATTAATTAATTAAAAAACTTATTACGCGTGTATACCTATTTGGGATCATTCATATGGTACGTAACTCTAAATGACCATTTTCTGGAACCCCCCCCTTGTTACGTACTATATGTATGATCCCTTTGCTGATACGCAGGTTTTCATCAAGCATTTATTTTGTGATCCTTATAAACCCTAAATATTTGTTCATACATGATCGTGAGTCAGTCCACTTTTGTAATTAAATAACTGACGCATAATCACGCACTTAATTTACCCGGCGAGAAATAACACGCGCAAGTAACCCACGTCAACGTCAAACACAATTTGATAATGACTATGACGGTGATACAAACGTCGTCAATGATCATCATCATTATCATTATTAGTAGTACGACATTCATTCATTTCTTGGATATTATTCCGAATGGTTTTTAATCGAGTACAATATAATAATGTTAGCATTGGATGTTGTTCATGACAGTAGTTAAATTTAATGATTGGTTTAACGACAGGAAAAATAGTTGCACAATCGTCTATTAAATTGTGACGCTAATGAGTTGATGCTTACATTAATTGTACAAAAATGTAGTTTGTGTTATAAATTATTCATTTTAATAGCTTGTCGAGCTAGCAAAAATTCATTCGCAGTTTATTTTCAGCCAATACAAATCAGGACACTAATTTTTTTCCTCAAATTTATTTTAAATATTTTTTTTTTTTGCAAATTCAAAATGAATAGTTTTTACCCTTTCTTAATCACCTTTCTTGTTGCGTTCGCGATGACTTTTCCAAAGAATGTGGAACCCCTTGATCGTAAAATACTTATTTTGTAATTCTTAATGTTAACTCAAGTTCTATATTTTAAATTATTTTTTTTTTGCATTTTTTTTGAATATCTAGCGATCTGTGAGCTTCCAAAGGACGCTGGACCATGCAGAGGACTAATCCCAATGTACTACTACGACGCCACGGCTGGCCACTGCGCTGAGTTTAATCACGGCGGTTGTGAAGGGAATGCCAACCAATTTGACACGCCTGCAGATTGCGAAGCAAAATGCAAAAAGTGAAGCTGTATCTATCTACCCGTTCCCTATGTCAACACAAAAACAATTGGAATTGAATTGAAAACATAAATTTAAGTATCTATACAAATCCATCCTTCTTATATTTTTAAATGACTCGTCTGTTTCAATGAAGTAAAATAATAATAAAATTGTAATACGGTATAAAAAATATATATATTGAGGGAAAGTTGAATGCACGTCTTAAAAATATACAAGCTCCTCATAACATACTTCTTTTTCTTAAACAATTGGGCTTTTGCATTTAGTCGCATCAAACGCATGTCACAATTCCTGTCATCATCATCATAATTATCTTTTTTCATGTGTGATATACTTTAATGTGCAAAAGATGACAAACTCTGACTATGAAATGCTGACATGAACCTTTGAAAATGAGAATTTCAAAGACACCTAAAAATGAAATGATCATGGTACTGCTCACACTCTGCAAATATAATTTGTCGTTTTGCACACTTGTTTTGCTACCGGATATGGGAATGACGATGACATGATGAAAAAAAGAGAGTATATATTATGTACATAATATATTGCATTTTTTTGCAAGTCATCTATTTGTGGTACTACAGCATTTTTATGACTCTCAGAGTGCTTCATGCTCTTCTTGTACGAATAATACAAATTAGACGAACAAGATGCTTTNACATAATATATTGCATTTTTTTGCAAGTCATCTATTTGTGGTACTACAGCATTTTTATGACTCTCAGAGTGCTTCATGCTCTTCTTGTACGAATAATACAAATTAGACGAACAAGATGCTTTCCATTGTCAAATGAAAGCAAAAGACGACGAGAGTTTAAAAAAAATGCGTAAATAATGGTGGTAGGGGATAGAATGGATGTGGCGAATCATTTTCAAAATGTTAGTTTTTTTAAACTTTGTTTTGTTGTGTGTGAGCAGAAATTGAATGAACTTGAATGAAATTAAGAAAAAAAGGATGCTAAATTTGCATGAGGGTTAGGGTTTTTTTATTTTTAAACAGACAAGGTTTTTCTTTATAAAAAAAACGTAAGAAAAACTGTTGTTGTCAGTTTTGACCATTGTTTGGCAGCGGACTGTGTGTGTGCTCTCTTGATGCACACTTGCTTTTTTGCCATGGTTCAACGATAAAATATAATACAATTTTTGGTGTATTTGTTTTGTGCACATGCATTCACATCCTAAATATATTTCTAGAAGATGGTACCATTCTAATTGTTTTTTAAGTGCTTTAGTTTTTTTCTACTTCTCAGACTGCTGGACTACAAATCAAAATTAGGGAAACAATGGCGAGTATTATTAGCACTCAGTTGATAGGTAGGTAGGTATAAATAGTTATTATGGCAAATTATGTAGCGGCATCATGTCAAATTATTTGCAACTATAAATACCTATATAAATATCCTGTAAACCGGAGTATAAATAAGCCCCATTTATAAATATATTCCCTTTAATAATATATACAGTAAAGGTTAAAAAAATATATATCCAAAGCCAATGTGTGTCGTAGAACCAACTCTGTCTTTAAAAATTACTACCTTTGACACTAATCAAATGTGCGAAAGTTAACCAATTTGATTTTTTTAAATTGATCATTCTCTGTAAAAAATGTATCTGCTTGCAAACTTTGAACCTATTTATGTATATTATGTTATCTTTGACCTGGATTAAAAAACAATAACAAAATTTGGACAAACGGACAGAAAGATTCACGCCAAATCCCTTCGTATTGTATGAGTAAAAACATAGAGGTCCACGAATGGGATTTGATTACTAAAAGGCAAACGTTTGTGATGATGAGTAAGTTAAAAAAAAAAATCTGACACATGCCAAGCACAATTTTTTCCCAACAACACTAACCACGATCCTTCCCACAAGTGCTCGCAAGTTAAGACAGTATTTCAGAGGAGTTATCAGAGCGGAGAAAAGAAGAGTAAACTTATTGAAAGGACAATACACATGCATACGACGCAGTGTGATCAAGATGATAACTACAAAAAAAAAACTATCATCATCATCGTCGTCATTACATGAGATTTGTTTATGTCCCTCCCTATCCTTTTTTACCTTGGTCGCCTTTAATCTTCTCACTTTTAAAATGGGTTTGCCATGTCTTCTTCTTGTTGTGTTTGTTGTTTTTGTTGTTGTTGAACAACACAAATTGTAAAGTTAACAAGATAAGTAGAGTATTATCCGTGTTCTTTTACTTCTTTTTTGAGTCGGCAGAGAGGCACTGACGAAGAAAATATTTTTTATACGCTTTGCTCACTTGTTTGTGGAGTGTCAGTTGTAAATGTTACCTGTAAAAAAACTTCCCTCCAAACTTAGGATTTTCCCTTAAATCCAACAAGTTTATGTACGCCTCATCATAACTATTTAAAGAAAGAAGGAAAAAAGATGGCTTCTCAGTTCATTTTCATCCCAGTCGTTATAATTTTGTTAATGATAATTTTAGAAAATTATCAAGTGAGTGGAGTGATGATTAAGAAATCAGAAAGTTCCAGAAGGAATTCCTCTCAAAAGAGCAGAAAAGTTACATTCACTTCTCCTTCGACAACTGGCTCTGCCGCTATTAATTTTATACAAACCGGAAATCACGGAGGATCCTCATCGTCATCTTGTCAAAAGTCTAAATCCTGTAGCTTGCAACTGGACGAAGGTACGACGATCAAGAAAAGGATAAACGGGAAGCGAAGTAAAAAGGGAGCACCTGCCAAGGACCTACCCGACAAATTATTATTAGAATCGGATGATTCCTTGCCCAGCTTGTTGGATGAAAGTGAATTTGTGTACGATGCGGATGACAATGCTGACACTGAGAGTCAAGCAAATAGTGCTAAAGCTAACATCTCTGCTAACACCAACAACGCTTCCTTTAGCGAGCTAATGGAGCTAGATATGGATACACAACAAATGGGCACGACCGGTGAAGGTGGTCAAGTTCGTCCTCGGCTGATTGCAGTTCGGGTGAACGCATCACCACCGCGTTCAGATCTGAGAAATGACAGCAATCCAGTCAACTCCCTCTATGCAAAATATCCTACCATTCGACTTGCGGACTTTGCACGTAAAATCATATTTCCTGAGTGGATCTGGACAAAATTTAATCAGCCTCCAATTAATAAAAAGTCAGAGTTTGCAGCCGAGTCACTTGGCACTGGCGGCGGTAATAATAATAACAATGATGAGCCTGCAGCTAGACCAGCAAGTTTGCTCAATTACAATGACACGTTTGTGCCCACCACCACAACTAGAAGACCGAAAGGGATTTTGGAGCGACCTACGATCACATTTGATAACAACATGAGCCGATGTAGGTGAACACTTGAAAATGAACAGGATCATATTTTAAATTTGTAAATGTGATCATTATTTTTAATTTGATGATTTGTGGTTTTGGTACAGTTTTACGATTATTTACGGTTGTGAGATTTCAAAACGTTCCTTGCGTTGGTCCAAATGGGGAAAATGGGACTTGCTATCATGGGAAAGAGTGTGCTGACCTAGGAGGTCTTGGTACAACGCCATGTGCACAAGGACTAGGCGTTTGTTGCCTCTGTATGCACAACTCACTTTAATATTTATAATTATTATTATTCACGAGATTAGCATTAGCAAGCACCTGCTCTGGTATTTTGTGTATTTATTTGTTTCTTGATATTGGCAAATCTACTCTAGTTTTCAAGACTTGCGGTGAAACTGTGAATCGGAATGGAACGTACTTTGTTAGCACAGGAGCTAGCTTCACTCGGGGTGTGTCTACATGCAATGTCAACATTCAAAAGATTAGCCCATCCGTTAGGCAAATACGTCTTGATCTTCATACCTTTATTGTAAGTGCAAAACTTTGATTGATATTTAGTGGTTTTATTTTTGTTGCCTGATTTTTTGTGTGCTCAAAAAACTCATGGCTGAGTTGATTACTGTTGTGAAATAGATGCAGCCACCCAACGCTGGAAGTTGCGAGTCTGATCGATTTTTGGTTTCCGGCCAAAACACAAACAACATTATCCCAATCCTCTGTGGAAACAACTCAGGAAGCCATTGTACCCCTCTAATGATATATTAATTTTAACATAAATTTTTTAAGCCATTTATTTGTAATACTGCTATAATTAGCAAAAGGGAGTTGTATATTTACTAATTTTGCTCGTTATGACTATGAATGTGTGCAGTGTATGTTGAGACAGGGACCTCGCAGTCACTCATTCAGATATCGGTAATGACGACAGGAGAAGGTCTACGTGCTTGGAGCATTCAGGTTAATCAAATAGAAGCCGCCTATTCTCAGTACAGCGCTCCATCCCACTGCCTGCAATACCACGAGGGAGCCATGGGAACAATTACAAGTTTCAACTATGAGTCATCCTTGTCCCCACAGTACCTGGTGAGCCAACTCAACAAATACTATTATTATCCATACTTTTTTTTATCAATTTTCAAGCCACCATTCATTATACATGTATGAAAATTTTATTTATTTATTACGAAGCTGTGTATACAGCGTAGTAATGATTTACCCATATTTGTCTGTGTGTGTGTGTGTGTGTGTGTGTGTGTGTGTGTCCGCAAGATAACTTAAGAACGGCTTATCCAAATTACATCAAATTTGGAATATAAGCAGTAGAGGTCTTAGTCTCCAACCCTATTGATTTTCAGCCACCTCG
>JAHZNC010004021.1:0-10441 GCA_027744095.1 Zhuqinia jingwanae | reverse complement strand
AATTGCTGCGATTCCCCACTAAGTAAATGTAATCTTTCATTGGACACAAAGTTTCTTATTCGTCCATGAAAATACATGTTTACCTTTCCGTTATTTACTTTAGTTAAAAAAATAAGCCAGCTTGAATGCGCAGCAGTCCCTTTTAACTTGTGAAAATTGTGATTATTTTGGAAATTAGACAAGGTTAATGCAATAATACTAAAAAACATTTTCAGTATAAACGACACAACAGTTTGACCATGGAACGTTTTAGTCAACTGCATGATTTGGTGTAGGGGCGTAGTATGAACTTTGAATCCATATTATTATAGAGTTATGTTATTGATTTTTATTTTTATGTACATAGTCGTATTAATGTAATTTTGATAACTTTGTGAACTTTAAAGCATGTATATATATTAGCAGATTCATTCTTTTAATGATGTACAAACATATATATAGTAAAGACAAATCATACATCAAGTATGCATATTTTTAGGAACCGTCTGTAGTCTGTAGCAAAGGTCAAAGGCCACGTCTTAATGCGTTTGTATTGAATATTTGGTAGATATCAATTGGTAAATGGTATTTATCTAATCTGAATGAAGAAATCATATAAACAAGTAAATTTGTCCATCTGCACAGTACTTCGATAAATGATATCCGTATTATTTTTATTTCTACTACCATTTTAATAAGATGAGATCAATAATACTCATGGGCTGTAAAAGTACCTTGAATACAATAATCATACGTTAAAAACTGCAGTATATCTTGCACGATGCACGACCTATAGGCAGTTAGGGAAAGTATCCACTTGTGGATACTTTAAATCCACTTTTGGATACTCACTGTCCAGTTTTGGACACATAAAAAACAAGAATAATTAAGCAGGAAAATTAATTAGAATTAAAAGTACCCTAATCTGTTCAAGAGTAACAAACTTTTTATTACAGAAATATAAAATTAAGAAATTTTTGGCTTTTGGCAGATCAAATTTTATCTTGTCGTTTTAAAATAAATGAGCTCGAAGTTTCGTACTAGTATCGCTAGGCACGGTAAGCATGTATATAAGAAATAGGTACGTACGTACGTAACCGCTTTTATATATTTAGATGGAAATTCTTGGTGTCCGTATCAAGTGGATACTTGCCCTAACTGATAGGAGGGTAGCACATTCTAGCGCAGGACACCTAGCTATAGTTGTTGTCATTGCTACCATTACACGGTTTTTGGTTTGGTTCATTTTTTTAATTCCTGAAGTAATTCTCGGAGAACGTCTCTTATCTGTTCTTTAAGATCATCAGCGGCTGCGGTAGTGGCAAGAGTAGATTTAGATCCGGAAGGGGAAACAACGTCTGCTGACTTATTGTTTGTACCTTCTGATGAAGGTGTTTGGTCTGCAGTTGACTCTGTAGCGTCATCCATGTCGTCTTCATCATTCTCTTGTCTAACGTTAGGAATTGCCTTTTCCCTTATTGGATACTGAAGATCAGTTGGAATTTTCGAAATATGAATGTCTAATCCCATGCTAAATAAACAATGTAGAATTTACAATTTTTCATAAACATTATTTGCACAATTCCTATTTTCCTATCAGATACAAGCAGGATTTTGTTACTTTATAATTTAAAAATCACTCACTTAGTTTCCAAGTCGTCACTCTGCTGAGTCACTAAAAAGTATCGAGTCCAATGAATCTTGTTTATGGCATGTAGCCATCTTTGTACCCTTTTAGAAATTACAAATTTCTCCATCAGAAATATTTGTTCGAGCTGACTTGATAAGCTTGTTAATTGAGCGACTTTTTGAAGACCCTGAAAGGATAAGGAATTTAATTGATATACAACAGACAAATCACATAATACAAATACAAAAAATGGTATTATATGTGTAAATGGCATAATTTATGTTGATTGTTTTGTGTGCACACCTGAATGTCACTAACAGTCAAACCAATCAGTAAATTAAATAGCATGATAGTTACAACCGCAACGAAAGCTGCGTACAGTAATTTCGTTGATGCGGGGAAAGGAATAGTTTCGCTAGTATCCTCGCTATAAAACACGTCGTGGTAATTAACTTCGCCCGCCATCATAGTCAACACTTTTATGAAGCCCCAAGCGAAGTTGAGGTACTCCTCCTTCTGCAATTCGCACAATGACATTTTCATGATATACATATGCCAGTCAGGTTGTTACAGAAAAATTCACCGAATGACAATGAAAATTTGAAGTTTGTACCTCTGGCATCAATATTTGGAAAGACAAAGTGAAGGCCACCAACAGGGATGCAAAAGTTATCATAAACATGACAAAGCTTTTCAAAACCTATTTTAAATCACAACATTAGTAGAGATTACCCGTTAAGATAACACAAAGTGCATGACGTGTCATTTGCGAAAACCAAGTTACCTTTCCAAGGATTTCAATGTAAATGCCGAATCTCGGAAATTTTCCTATTTGGCATAGGATTAGTGACCATGCTAAGAATATCCCGAGCTGTGGACGTACAGATTTACTACATTTAAATTCGGATGTGCATGACCCCCTCCAGAAATAATTTTTAATAATCTAGTGTTTACCGCGGAAAGTTGGTACTGCCACGCATGAATCCAAATCGTATCTTCGTGGTCTCTTGTAAAAATGGGAATAGAGGTCAGTCCCACAACTCCTATCAAAAGCCACTGCCCAACATTTTCAAGTTGCAAGAAATAAAATTTCAACTGCGGAGTCGTATACATTTCATATAATTCTTTCAATACAACTGAAGTGGAGACGCCAAAAAGGAAGACGAGCTTGACGTTCAGCGATGAAAATAATTCTTTTCCCATTTCGCAAGTTGTGGCTACATAGCAGATAGAAAAATATATAAACGTTCATTTGATTTACACATTATGATAGATACAATATTGGCTAATTTTCAAACTAGAATTGATTACTATACATACCATTACTTGATATATTTGAGGGGGCATTTAAACCAACTTCTCTTTCATCCTCAATCTCAGTTTTATTCAGTGCCGTAAAATTAAAATGGCTTTCATTATTTGAGGACCCCTCTTGAATTTTGAAAAAAATGACAACCAATGTTAATGTAAGTTTAGTTTTCTTCTTAAAAAGATAATTAACTCACAATTTTATCTTATTACCATCTTTGTTTCTGTATGGGCACTGTATTAAATACAGATCTGTGATAAATAGGGTGTACAGTAATAACCAAAGAACCTGTACAGTTTGCAGTAGCGATTAGTATAACCTTAAAAACTTGATTCCATCATTCTTATCAATTATATAATTCCTTACATGGTATAAAATAGATATCCATAAGAGTATTCTTATTTTCTTCCATTTCAAAAATAAGAATACTTGTACAATTGGATGCAACAATATTGCAGAACGTTTTTGTTCGCTCTGTTGAAGGCTGTACGACAATAGTTTTGTCTCCAGATCAAACGTTGAACGATCCTTGCCCATCTCAGGGTAACCCACAATAGCCCTGTGTACATATATTTGTACAATCAGCATACATAATGCATGGAACCTAATTTCGACTTAATTTCTAAATTTTGTATCAATTTACCCGAAATCTAACCGAACGATTAAATTCAGGTCATAAGGATCACCCACTTTACACTCAACGGCTCCATCAAAAACAGGGATCATTGCTGCTGGGACTTTGCTGTAAATTAGTTGCAAGGGCTCCATCCCTTTACTGTCTCTAAAATAATATAAATTATAAGTACCTATGTATATAAGCAATTTATATACTCATTTTTGGTCCATGCAGTTGTAACAGGTAATACCTGCCAGGTATGTACTGTAATAATGAAACATTTTACTTTATATTAACATCCGCAGCCGAGAATAGTAGTTTTTCAACCGCCAGCCGATGCCCAGTTTTTGCAGCTATATGCAAACCTTTAAAATAATAATTAAAATTATTCATTAATAACTACAATTATAGGTTTCTCTAGTGGTCAATTCAATTAGCTCAGTTTGACATTAGTATTCACCCGTTTCGCCGGTTTTATCTTGACCGTCAATTAGTCGTTTTTTTCTTTCCCCATCTTCTGGGGTATTCTGAGCTAGAGGACATTTTAGTATTGCGTCTATCATTCGTAACGCCTTCTTCTGATAAACTGTTAGAAAATCAAGAAAACTAAATTTAAAGCAAATCTTTGACATGTCTAAAAAGAAAATCACTCTCACTTTAACAAATCTTACCAAATCCACATGCATAATGAAGTGGAGTCCTCCCCTTAAAATCAAAAGTAAGAGGATCCCCATTTTCAAGAAGTCTTTCCAACTTTTTCACGTTTCCCTTCTCAGCAGCTGCATGAATAGGAAACTTGAACGAACTAGTACGCCTTTCCAACATATTCCCTTGCCTCAAATTCGTATCATTTCCATTTTTAAAACCATCATCCCCATTTGGTGAATGTGAAATGGATATGGGAACATCTAATGTATCACGCCCTGTATTTGGTGGCGTTTCAGGATCGTTTTTATAATCCATTTCTAAAAAAACTGGTGAACTTGCGTTGCCAAAATTTGTGTTTGAGAGTTTCCCCTGGACTGATTCATCGATAAATGGAATCTTTTCTGGGTCAATGTCCAAATCCATGTTGTCTTATCTAACTTGAGAAATAATATACGGGACCAATCAGTACTGCACTCCTAATTAACTACTCATTAATGAGGATCATTAGTTTATTATCACTACATGTATGTTGAACATTATTAGAGAGCGCCACTATAATTTACATACCTTATGTGTATGTGTTTCTTACAAAGTCGTTCTTGTTCACATTTACAATCAACTGTAAAGAACAACTGAAATCGGAGAATGGATAAGTTGTTAATGTTTTGCTTTGTATAACTTGCCCAAACCGTTGTAAACCCAAACCAAAATATAACGCGAGGAATTTGACTGCAGTTTCAATTCATCATTTACAATTGAAGTTAATACGGCCTCGGTTGAGATATTTAAAAGCATAAAACAATTGTATTGCAGTGTAAATATTGTTCACTGGTCTGTAATTCGGTGAAATCAAGTAATACAGTCAAAACTGCTTACTATTGTCAAATGTATTGTGTAAAATTATAGCTGTTGGCTACTTGGTTCTGGTTATCACAAATTTTGTCGAGAATTTATAGCTGCCAGTATATACACGCAAAGTGCATTTTCTTGCTCTACCAGCTCTCCAACTTTGGGAATCGCATTAGCACATTTTTAAATCCTAATTATATACTGCATCTGCATACTACATCATATACTAACACAACCTCGAACGCTAACTCAGGTGAAGAACACATTTGTCGTTGTGGGAAGGACTAAGATCATAATATTTCATGATTGAGTAAACGAAAAAGAATTACGTGACTTTTAATGAGACAGAGCAGCGACAGGAGTATCACGTTGACTATGTGACACATGCTGTTCCGTTTTTATTTTTGTCTATACAAAGCAATAAGCTCATGCCCACAAATCTCAAGGCTATATAATATGTACAAGCACCTTGTAGAGAGCTAAAAACAAGACTTTCAGGATGGAGATGGACGTTTAATTATTATGGCATTATCGTATTATGAATAACAAACGCTCCAGAACATTATTACCTCATATATAATATGGTAATGATAAAATATTCAACATTTTACATTTAATACGAATAAACACAACAATACAAGCAAACAAGGGACTTGTAAATGGTATGTGATGCCGAGTTGTGCTGAAAATGAGGTTGCGCTTTTGTTACAAAGGTTTTCACATCCATCCATTCAGTGGTTTTGTCGCAAGCAGGTAACATATCGTTCATACTATCACTTATAAGATTGGTAATGATAACGCACTACATAATTTACATTCACAAATGTGTGGGTGTTGGTATGGTTGGTAAAATTAATTCAATCCGTCAGTTGGCACGTATCTTATTATCATTCCCAATCCCAAAAACTAAACGCTCGATTCTAACATACCACTGATGATGTGTTGTCATGCGTTACCCCGACTTACTACAAAATACGACTCGGCTCGTAGATAGTAGTCATAGTAGTCAATATGATTATTTACGACAATATTTTTCGTTATACAACCGATTCACTTTTTTGTCTTTTAAACATTGAGCGTTATTAAAGCAGCTGCACTCTTTTTAAATCACAATAACTTTTGTGTTGTCTCTTTCGAATTCATAATACATATCGCACATACCTTTTGTGTATGTCACCTCCTGTTAACTTGTTCGTAAAAATGTGGAATATATTCTTTTTACTTCAGCTTGCCCGCATACCCTTGTGTTTGATTTGCATGAACAAATAACCGCTTTATTTGGTGACGTAAAACATATCATAGTTAATATTTTATGGTGAAGCTTCCCAAGTTTAATAATGATTATAGGGACTGGGAAATCACAGGTCGTATGGTAAAGATGACGCTCTTTCTCATTTTTTCAACTTATTGTTACACCTCGGATTTCGATGTATATGTACAAAGGTAAACGTTGACGATGATCTGATTAAACAGTAATCATAAACATGCTAAAGATAAGAGATAGTTCACCATGCAATGTCAAGTAATCACAGATTAATAATTGAATTCGGGTTTTTGACAGGCTGTAAAAATCTATGAGTCATATAGATTTTTTTGAGCTTCATAATCACAATATATGCAGTTCTGCAGTGCAGAGAGATGATAACACCTAGAACATCCATTCCCATATACTCCAGAACCTATATTGAGATTGAGAATATAATAAAATATATGAGTATTTACATAAACTGATCGACAGTGTGGATTCCACACTATAGCAGTAATGATTAATTGCCAGGAATAATTTGTAGAAACATTTACTTTTATTTTTTGACTTATCGAGAGTGGTTGTGGACGCTTTTTAGACACATCGTTGGTAGTATTATCAAACCAAAATGACCGCTCGTAATCGCTATATATTTTCATTTCCGGGAATCGTAAAATGTGCAACATTGGTAAGAAAATTCTTTACAGCACATTATTACATAAATTTTTAAAACAATTTTATCTGTTTTACATGATATTATAAAAACATAATGAATTGCACTGGTATTATCAATATGAAGTATCTCATTAATTAATTACAGGTATTAGGACTTGTCGTACTAATTATCGGTTTGCGCTCACACTTTCAATCAGCATGGCTCAAATATGATTTTCATAAGATATGTGATTCAGACCCTTATAACGCACCTTGCCCTGATATTGCAATGGAAAGGTTTTATGTTGCAATTGTCATAATTTGCTTCATCTTTTCTGCGATTGGGTTAATACTCTCCGCATTTATTGTCGATCCATATAATAAGTTATTTTGGATTTTTGTAAGTGATGTAAAAATATTCAAAACACCACAAAGTGCGGCCTACATATCAGTTTTTTTTAAATCAATCTATGCAAAGAAATTTATGCAATATTTATAATTTATTGGTTTCATCAACAGGATATAGGGTATCATGGACTGTCATCTGTAACCTTATTCATTGCTGCCATTTTGCACATTGTTTCTGCCATAAAAATAAGTCAACACCCACTCATACTAGGAGACGATCATCCACATGATATAAAAATTAAGGATGTTGACATGGTTTTCAGCACACAAAAAATCATTGCAGGCGTAAGCAGAATTCTGTTCTAAATCCCAACCAATATAAGGTGTAATGCCTAAAGTTAAAAATTCTTCATTATCTTATTTTTAGGTTTTCACTATTATTGATGCGATTCTATATATTGCCAGTGCGATAGTTATTAAACGCGCGCGTCATAGCATTGTTATGTCTCGAACCGAGGAGGATTCCATTATTGACTGACATGCATTGTACAAAAAGTAAAATCATGTACTCATACATAGATGGTACAATCAGACTAGACACACAAGATGGGTTTTTTGCTAAGGCGATCTAATTGAACAAAAAAATCTTCTGTAAACGTGAAAAATAAACAAAGAATTGCCACAATATGTACTCCATCATCGGAAACTAAATTAATTAATTAAACTGGAGTTTATTTAACTAACCCTGTACAATACTTATTATTATATTACACAACAATTATTGCACATGTAACACTTTGAACATTTTATGGGGTTACTTGAAACACAGGTCACAGCATAATATTTGTAGATCATAACTTTTTACCTGCAAAAAATCCATCTACGAAGAAAACATTCATGGCATAATAGTATTTTGTCATCAAAATATTTGAAAGCGTTTGCATATAATTAATATAAAATGATATTTTTATAGTAAATGTATTATAAACACTAAAAATGTATATAACCTTCTGATATACCCATATATTCTTTAAAACATTTTTAACATAATATACTTCTTCAGGACTTCAAGCACCTTACATTTAATATTGCATTCCTACACATGCAACCCATTCAATTCTTTGATGAGTACTTTAAGGGCAACTGTGATATTACCTTACCCAAACATTCATTGAAATCAAAAATCAAACAATGCTAGTTTCATACACAAAGGTACTTGCAAGCTTGCAACTACCATTGCGATAATATGCTACAACTTCATCTTCCTCTTGCACAGGCATAACTTAACTTGTAACATTAATATTAGAGGTTTTTAAATGTGAAATTTGTTCAGGTGCATAATATGTATAACGCAAACGTACCTTTCACATTGACTACTTTTGTAACAATTACAGATACCTTTACTAATAAATAAGTTTTTGAGAACGTAAATATGTACTATACATGCACACGCTTATGTAAGTTATGATATCATCGTTATCTAGCTGAACGTGGACATGGTTAACTTTAGTTTGCAGCCTTTCAAATGCAAAATGTACGTGTATGTGTACTTTTTGGTTGGTTTTGATAGTGTACTTATGTAGCCAACATATAGCTATAGTATTAGGCCCATCCATACTGAAATGAAGAAAATTGCTATATATATGTACATCTCTCAATCTGAATACATCCACACATGACATATTGAAACATCGCCAGCTGTTTAATACGTTGAAAGAAAGTTTAAAAAAAACTGAATATCAATTCGGTTTTGGATCTGGAACTCTGAACTGAATAAGAGAATTTAATTAAGGTTTAAAACTTTTTCTGGTGCTTTTTAAAGTAAGTATATTTAAGTAGTGTTTAAAAATGGGGTAAGTGTACTAATAAGCTGCCGATTTTTTCACAAACAAAATTTCTTCTCAGTCCATGGCCTGTTTGTTATAAAATTTTGTATTCTTTTAGTTCTAAGGTCACTTTCAAAATTATTTTGACTTCGGATCCGAAACTACCCTTTAAAGTGTATGTACAAAAATAATATATTTATGTGCTCTTTTTTAATTTATGTAAAATATAACTTGTAGATGGCGTATTGTGTAAATTAGTAAATTTGTATTTTATAGTAATGCGTATATTTTGTGTTTTAAAACCCAACTTGTATTTATATTAAACGCCCTTTTGCACGACAGAGATGTACTCATAATAGTCATAATGTTGCAAATTTTAAAGAGAATATTTTATTGTGATGTTTTCTTTCCTTTCGTATACAGGTAATGTTTTTTTGAAACATGGATCTGAACTGAGAATTATTCCAAGAGACCGCGTCGGATGTTCTTACATTAGTTAAGGTCAATTATAAGGGATTAAATTTGACACGAAATTGGTTAATTTTGTATGAAATTTATTTGAAGAAATGGGAAAATTTACGGGAAACGATTTCATATTTATTATTGTAATTGTTTTTGGTCTATAAAAAAATAATAATGTCCACAAAATTCCAGTTCACACTGAGTATAGAGTATACCCACTATATTATGTTAATTTTAATTATTTTTAATGAGTTAATCAGTGAAACGTTTGGGGTGTGATATTTTTTCCATTAACACATAATTAAATGAATATTGAATTGAATAAAATTTGTATTTTCTAATTTTCTTGATGTGAGGGTGAAAGTACTATTTTTTTTATATGCGCTGACAAGACGTGCGAATATGTCGGGATCCGGACTCCCGATTCGGAAGTCGTACAGCATACAAATACAAAGTAAAGTACTTTCCTCTCCGCGCATTACTTTTATAGTTGACCTGACCTGGTCAGCCTGAGAAAATTAAACTTAATTTGAATGATAACTCGAGCACAAAGTGCATTACAACATGTTTCTTGATTGTGAGTATATGGCATACATTGAAACATGTGCTCATTACAATTAGAAAAATGCATTTTCACCGTGATACGATACTACTACGATTTTAATTTAAAGCGTGGTCTGTCCGTCCGTCCGTACGTGGTATATTAGATATTCGCCTTAGTAAAGCCTCGGAACACAAGCGTTTTAACCTGAGGGTCAACCCACCTGGGGTTGGAGGATGATAAACCAATTGCGTAAAACACGAATATGACAGTGCAGTTAACGTCCCCGCATCTCCCCCTTGGCAGGTGGCTGTAGCGAACAGTTTTCACAAT
>JAHZNC010004020.1:0-30050 GCA_027744095.1 Zhuqinia jingwanae | reverse complement strand
TCTTGATCTGTTCATGAAACCACAGCAAATAAATAGTTTTTAAAGAAAAGAAGACATTTTTACCTGAATACATCAACAACAAAACGCGCAAAATATAAACACATTTATGCAATTACTATAATACACGACATATTATGAATACATATTAAATCAAAACTTACTGGCCTACTCTTGCCTAAAAAAAACACTTATTATTATAATATGGTTATGAGCGTGTTACTTGTAAGTACAGAGAGAAAAAAAGGTAAAACTTTTTTTTTGTAATTTGTTTAGCTTATCTATTTTGATAATGTGCACGTGGTGAAAAGTAAATACCTTTTTACTAAAAAGTAAGTGGAGGATTTGTTGTGTATGGAATGTTAAGCTTTTTCTACTGATAAAAAAAGAAACATTATGCTCATATTGCAGTTTTTTCTGCAATTTGCATGCAAACTATAAAAAGAGAAGATATTAATGATTTTCAAGGCAAAAAAAAGGTTGTGTACTTACTTTTAAGTGTGAGCAAATAATATAGTTATTAGTAATATTTGACAATGCAAATGTGTAAAAAAAGTTCATGAATATTGGCTAAAAAGATGAAATATATAGATTAAATTTTTTTATGATGGTTCGTTAATTTCACTTTAACGCGACAAATGCCGATAACGTGGAAAACCGGTTGTTTATTATTATTTATTAGTAAGCTGCATAATGTTTTAATAATAATGTGCTACTCCTGCACCTCTCTGGAAATAGACTATTTTGACTCTACTACTAAATAGAGCAGTGAGACGTGCTAAAGAAGGTGGCGTGCTGAAGAGCAATTATCGACTTCTTGTGTGTGCCTACAAAAAAAAACCAGGAGCATCAACAGCATCTCCATAACATGTCGTGTGGATCATGTTGATGATGATGATGATGGATTTACATAATGGGAAATATTATGATTATGATGATGGCAATGATAATCGTGGGTGTATTATAATAAGAGGGCGTGCAAATATTATTCCTCTAATAATCTCGGACGACCTACTCAATAATAACGAGGCGGCAGCAGCAGTAGTAGTAGTTGATGAGAGGAGGATCATACCAAGACCCACGACGACACGACAACAAGGATATCATAATAATAATAATAATAATCACAACAAAAAGGAAAGAGATAATTGTGGAGTGTTGCTGCTAGATCTGCTAGAATTAGTAGTAGCAGAGTGCCCTAGAGCCAGTGCCGTTTTCCTGTGACTCATTCATAGCGTTTTTGCGGATGAATGATGTCAACTGCGCGTGGGTCCAGCAGTAGCAGTGGCAGCAATAGCAAGCAGCAACGAAGTAAGTTGATGTATATAATATATATTTATTTAAAAAGTATGTGAGTTGTTGTGCTTAATATTGAGCATGCGCGCACGCAACAAGTTTTTGGCAGTCATGATTTAGGTTTTGGCGTCAACAGAGGCGAAGAGAGATTAGTGTGGCCAGATCGGGGTCTTTTGTGTTGTAGTTTTGTGTATACATGTAGAGAATAAGGCAGTGGTTTTGGCAAAATTTCAAGTGAATATATATAATATTTTTGTAATAATATGCCATTTGGGTTATTTTCCAATGAAGACGTGAAAGGATTTGTGAAAAGATGTCGCTCCTTCAAAGAAGACATCATATCCCGGCTTGCCCGGAATCGATCTACAAGTGGTACAGATGACATCTCAGGGGGAGGTGGGAGGACCCTCCAAAGCCACTCTGGCATTGCTAGTCCTTCAAGTTGGAGCAGTAAAAGTCCTACACCGGGAGATGAGGCCTCGGTAGAGCCCACCACGCTAATAAACCATCGACTGAAGGAGGTCAACTTGACTCTCCACTTTGTGGAGAGCTTGATTCAGAAGAATTGTGTCGAGTTGTTGGGAGGAAGCAGCAATGTCATGTTGGATTTGATGGGATGTTTATTTAATGATATTAAAAAAATGCCGTCTAGTGACAGGTAAATATAAACACAAGGCGTAATATGTATATTATAAAGTGAACAATGAAAGTGCAATTTACTGAAACGTTTCACATGAGGTAATAATTATATGCTAATTTGATCTTTCTCGTGTTTATTCTGCAGTGCACAATTTCAGTCGATCATATCGCAACTCAAGACTGTTTTATCAGACTTTCTCACGGCTGTGGATGCGTTGTTGCTGAAGGAGGGCTACGATGATGCTCAGAGAGAGATGTACTTTGAGAAAGTGCATGAAAGCATTGCAACCTCGAGAGATGCTTTGTCTGTAAGCTCAATAGCACCATCAACATCATATTTTTGGAATAATCTTATTTTCGCTGTCTAATTACATGTATTAAATTTGTTTCTTTTCAAATTACTATTTTTGTAGGGACTGAGAAACCTGATTGATAACAACGCAGCAAGCTCCGCCAGTAGCATCAATCTTACCTCGAGCCCATTTCCTCCCCTGAAAACCGGCGTGCTTTCTCCTGACCATAATATGTTAAAACCTAATAATAATAACGCACTGGCACCACCGATACCTCAACATTCTTCTGCATTTTCTCAGCAATCACATCAACCATCATCATCAGCCTCAACAACAGCCCAGCAGCAACCTAGCACGAGCCCAACCAAATCTACCACAAGTAGTACCAAAAGTATAAACAATGCAACACCTACGCCCGCCCCTGGAAATTGTCTAGCATCTTGTACAATAGCATCATCTAGTGATCCTCCAGAGGAAAAGAAACCTCCGTTACCTCCAAAAGCTAAACATTTTTCCCGCCGATCTTTTGACTCGGACTGGCCTGATTCCTTAACACCTACCACTACCTCTGCAGGCCCTAGCTCACCACGTCGCATGCAAAACCATCGACAACATCATCCGCAATTACATGACCCCGCACATAGTAATCTCGTTGTAGCCCCAGTGGTATCCTTGGACCAATGGCTGGAACAATCCAACTCTGCTTCATCTTCAGTTCGTGTCTCAATTAATAATTCAAGTTGTGATCCTTCTGCCGCTGCAAATGTTGGTAGTGGTGTTTTAGTTTCTGCATCATCAACAAACTCTGCCGCTATACATCATCATCATCAATCATGTCAACTAAACTCAACCTCCTTGTCCTCTAGAGTCGCAGGTGAGGAAGGAGAGGGAGGCCTTGTTGCCACTTCCCACTTGTTTCAACCTCATCATGACCCTTCTGACCCTAGTCTTTGGATTAATTCGGCACTTTATGTATCTGCTCGCTCCACAACCCATTCAACAACAAGCGATAGCAGTGGGCGACATCAAGAACTGCCAATGAAAATGATGTCGTCCTCTGCTACCGCCAGAAATAGAACGTACTCGGATTCCTATCAGCTGGAGTACGATGATGATGACACGGCAGCTGGAATCCAACATCCTCACCTTCAGTTTTCTCAGTACCTCCCACACCTTCATAACAGCAATAGTAATCACGTTGACAGACTTTCTTCGGCGGATTACGAGCGTCGATCAGTGAGATCCGGAACTACTCATAATTCGCTAAGTTTAAGTTTAGGAAGCAGTTTGGATAACTTACTGCTTGTGGACGCACAATCCCAGCAGTCTGGGCTCAGTCCCAACTCAAATACCTCAGGAACCGGGTGCACAGGTGCAATGCACAGTTTATCGGGCTCGTCGGGAAATCATCCTTCGGATGCGACGGGTAGATTGACAGGAAATTTCCAAGACTTTGAAGTGGATGAGGATGTATTTGTTACTGACGTTGTGGATGGTTGTAGTGGGAAAAGTAGTAAGTATCATCATGCCCCACCTCCCCTCCCAAATACGAGACTGAACAAACAGCCACCTGTGGTGGATAATGTTGGTGAAAGCGAGCTGCCACCAGAGATACCGGAAAAGAGAAGGATAAATAAGCATTTTTCTTCAGTGGATCACGGCTATTTAGGGTTGGGGGAGGGTGGATACGGTTGTTTCACAGCCAAGCAGCAGCAACAGTACAATGCAAGATGTCATAGTCCGTATGATAACGTGGATGAAAATGACAGTATACTTCAGTGCTGGCCTGGGGTAAATGATGTAGGATACAAACCGGGCCAGTCTCAGCAACCTTTCATGACCCAGTCGGAAAGTAGGGTGACGTTGGTAGGAACGTCGGGAAATGATTCGGAGGAAAGGCCGCCGCTTCCTCCAAAGAAAAAGCACAGTCTGAGTAAGTTTATGAGACACATTAAAAGTTTTTATTATTTTAGTAGAGTATTTTTGGTGTTTGATTGTTAATGGGAATCATTATATTTTGTTTCAGTTGCTGCGTATGTGGAATTCATGCACAATTTTGATCTGCACTCCCAACGGCACCATCAATTTTGCAATCACTACGCTGCAAGAAACCATCAGTTCCTCAAGGATCAAGAAGGCATATCATCCTCCGAAGAAAATCCACATTATCATCCCCATCAGGGCTTTCATCGTCACTATTTGGCTGAGCGCAGTGCCACAATGTTCAATCCGTGTACCGGGGAAATTCCCGGTTTTGCATCAGTCACAGCCTCCTCTGCTGCCAGAGCTCACTCCTCATACGCTACAGGCTCATCAGGCGGAGGAGTCAACAAAGCCGCCCTTTACTCTGCATCATATCATCATTTTTCTACTTTTTCCAACTCATCAATTCCATCCGAAGAGAATAGTCCAACTCATCAACATTTTCCACTTACGGGTTCCAGCTCTTCCACCTCACATTCCCTTTCCGAACACAACAGCGGTGGGGATAATGGTGGTGGTGGTGGCACCGGAAGTGGGAATGAAGCCAAGCCTCCATTACCACCCAAAAAGTCTAGAAGTATACTAAAGGGCCTATTAGGAGATTTGAGTAGGGATTCTAGTCAGGAAACCGAAAAGAGCAACGGGGTTCTCAACGTAACCAGCGGTAGTAATGGTCACGGCGCACCTGAGAATAATCCGAATCCTTCGTCTCAGTGTACCACGCCATTATCACCTGTCGCGCCAACATTACCAACAAACTTGCCAATGAATGCCAATAGTAAAACTAATCAATCCCCAGTGAAAGCAACAAGCCAAACGCCAACGTCGCCCAATGCCCCGACAGCAACACAACAAGTTCACTCTACTGAAGCTACTACTGCTTCATCCCCGACAACTGCCACAAATAACAATGCTGCTGCAACAGTGTCAAATAATAATACCAATGGAAATGAAGGGTCTAGCAAAAACAATGGATCATTGTCCATTGGAAAGAGTCCGCAACGTAGTTTGGATGATGATAGCATCGACTTGTTTATGATTGATCCTACTCCGTTGTTAGTGTTAAATAAAAACGCGGCTGCCAAATCTAGTCCTCCCACATCTACCTCATCCGCTTCAAATAATAATTCTAATAATTCAAGTAACAATACAACGGCCGCAAATAGTAACTCTAATAGTAGCTCTAATAACCCTGAAGGTCAGTTGGAAGTGAAAGGTGCTGAGCCACTTGTGCTACTTGTTTACGCTGCTAGTCCAGACGTTGTCGGTATGTTTGAGAACATGTATAAAAGTAATCATATTAATGACAGCAAGTTAAGTATATGCAAAAAAATATATATACTCTTTTCATGTTTGTATTTATTTAGAATCCAAATTCCGTGAAACATTTTTACTAACATATCGCAACTTTCTTCGTCCATCTGACGTGGTCAATCTTTTGTGGAAACGTTTCAAGCATTTTGAAAACAAAACTGATCGCACATCAATGATTCACGCTAGAGCTACATTGGATCTTTACGTGGATGTTGTTATTGGGCTGACCCCAATGGATTTGGATGATGAGATGGTGAGTCGAGTGAGAAAATGCATTTATCATCTAGTCTGTTCGGGGGAGATTCAAAGTGCGCTAAAAGCGAGGAAAGGGATCATTCACAAGTATCAAGTGAGGCTGAAGATTTTGAAGCCGCAGCCGGCACCAGCAACATTAGCTGTAACAACTGAGTAAGAAGAAGCCTGCGAAATATCATATAACATTTCCAAAATATCAATATGGATGTATATATATTTTTAAATGGGGCGAATTGATCATTTATGATTTTGTTCTGTAATTTAGATCACAATCACTGTTGAAATGGAGTGCAACAAGTATAGCACAACAAATGACTTTGTTGGATGCAGATCTGTTTNTGTTGGATGCAGATCTGTTTCGTGAGCTAGAACCAGCCGAATTGCTGTTATGGGCGAGGGAACAGGTGGAAGAATTTTGTCCAGCTTTGAATAATTTCACCGAACATTTCAACAAAGTGTCCTACTGGTGCGCCAAACAAAAAATATTTCTGATAAAAAAATTCTGACGATGTCTAGATGTGAGATGTGTCTGGGTTAGTGTGTAATGTTTCATTTTGGTTATTGTAGGACGAGAACAAGAGTGCTAATGTGTTCCACATCTCGTGAAAGGAACCGCACAATGAAAAAGTTAATTGGTGTGATGAGGAAGCTCCGAGAGTACAACAATTTCAATTCATTACTAGCTGTTCTAGCTGCGTTAGACTCGGCTCCAATTAGAAGACTAGGCTTTTCCAGGAGACTGACAGAGGCGTTGAAACCTCATGCAGCGTTGACAGACAGTTCCGGTTCTTTCCGAACATATCGGCAGGCACTGGCTGACTGCCAACCTCCTTGCATCCCTTACATGTGCGTGGATTACACTGAATAAAATTCATTTATTCATTCCATATATGCAAAATATAATTATTGTAATTTTTGGGGTTACGTGATAAAAAAAATGTGTTTTCGGCTTTGGTTATATTGGAGCCTATACGCAGGCTTCACACATGGTAATTTTTTGTACTGATATCCCGCGTACATGGTTGTATTAACTTTACAATATTCTTTACAATATTTTGCTATATAATTTACTCTTTTTTTTAAATTGCAGTCATTATGGATTCTCAAGGAATGACGGTTTACTCGCCTTCTTGAACAACTTTGACGAGTATTTAAATGATGACGACCTTTGGCAGCTGTCTGAGTCAATCAAACCCCAAAATAAAAACAACTAAAAACTACAAATATTGACACCGACCGCATAGCTAACAAAAGGCTTTAAAATTAATGTTATTATGTTTGCTATATATATATATATATATATATCCTTTTTAATTATATTATTTTAGTAACGAAACTTACTGAGCGCGCGCAAAACAAAAAAAAGTTGTTATTGTTATGCAGGTGTTGTGAAACTTTCGTCATAAAGTGAAACATTTTAACGTAAAAAAAAGAATCTCGAAAGTAGTTTTGCAATTATTATTATTACTACTACAACAAACTGTTAAGATTACATTTAAAATGTACATGAAATATATAATATAGGTACATATATTACCATTTAATTAATATTTGCAAAAAATGGAAAGCAAAACCAGTTCCTATTTTAATGCAATTTTAAATATTTAACCCTTTCATTTTAATAAATGTATAGACTATATTATAGCCATTTTTAAGCTGAAATCACACTCACAAACAAAACTAAGCATTTACAAATGTTTTTATTTAATAATAATAATAAATGGTATACACGCGATAAGAAAATAAAAATGAGTGAAAAAATAGAAATGTTAAAGTCGTACTACTATTTATAAAGAAACAGATTTAAAAAAAATAACTTAACATACAACATAAAATATATTATTATTATTATTATTATACCGTTGAGTGATTCTTGTGAGATGCAGCTTATTACCAAAAAATATATACCATATCTTTTTTCAAAACAACAATCAAGAGCAGCTTATCGTTATTACGTTAATTACATAAAATTTATAATTACTGTGAACTGTAAATACTCTTGGTCAAACTTAATTGTTATTTATTATTTTGGAGGAAACTGATAAAAGGCTACACAGATTTTCATTTTATCAAAAAAATGATGAATATCATGCAAATTTATGGTTGTGGGAGTTGTGCAATATATTATAAACTTAAGTTTTATGACTTGACTTATTGATTAATAAAAGAAAATGATTTTCAAAGAATTTATTAAATAGTATCTTAATATTATTACTTATTCTATAATGTAAAGTACAGGTGTAGAGTATAGAAATTAGTTTTTGCTATTATTGCGAGAGTGGCGACGAGACCATGTTGCGGATATTTTCTTCTGTGTTGGATTACTTCCACCTGGACGACTCTCCGCTGTTTTAGTTTTCAACTGATTCTTCGCTATTGCACCATCATCTGAAACACTTTCCTGATTCTTCTTCTCTTTCCTAATTTCCCGCTGCTTTCCTTCCTTTGCCAATTCAGCAGCCTCCTTATCAATCGCCGTCTCCACTTTCATCTTGTCTGCCTTCAGTTTATGCACTTTCTCGTCCAAAAATCTGACGAATGCAATGGACGACTTTCTTTGCTGTGGATTTTTCATGGCTGCAGCAGCAGCGGCGGAAACCATTGTAGTTTGACTGCCAGAAGGTGATAGACCCATGGGAGTTTTTTTCTGGATATTATACCGAATTGTGTTCAACTGCTGAGGGCTGTTTCTCAAACTG
The DNA here is from genome assembly GCA_027744095.1 of Zhuqinia jingwanae. Taxonomy (NCBI): domain Eukaryota; kingdom Metazoa; phylum Arthropoda; class Collembola; order Entomobryomorpha; family Paronellidae; genus Zhuqinia; species Zhuqinia jingwanae. Next base: position 21,574 of record JAHZNC010004020.1, on the reverse strand, counting down.
TCAGCGAGCACCTTTTGTGTCATGTGCATTTCATAGTAGTAGCCCTTTTTATGTAGAAGAAATGTGTCAGAGCCAGATTCCACAATTGCACCATCCCATAAAACAAATATCGTGTCAGCATCACGTACAGGCTCTATTTTATGACTAAACACGATTAGCGTTCGACCTTCTCGCGCGTTTGAAATGAGCTGGAGAATTGTATGATCTGATTTCATGTCCAGAGAAGTTGTGGCGTCGTCTATAAGTAGCACCTTTGGTTTACCGAGAAGAGCTCGGGAGTATGCTATCCTTTGTTTTAATGAAAAGTTTGCAGGTGTTTTATCCAGGGAGCTAACCAAATGCTCGTAGTCGTTGTACAAGTCTAAAATGTCAAAGTGGCACTTGCATAATTTCGTGGCTTCCTCTACTTCTGTACGAGTTGACTCTCTATGACTTCTACCCATACGAATGTTTTCCAGGATGGAGCAGTCAAACAAGCTTGGGTCATATTCCACGAATCCCATTATGCGGCGAGTTACTCTGGGACTCAGGTCGAAGCAATCATCCCCATTAAAATCAAGAACACCAGCTGTTGGATTACACATTCTGAGAATAATGTTACAAAGTGTGCTTTTTCCGGAACCTGGAGGACCAACAATGGCAACATAAGAACTGGATGCGATAGTCATTGAAATTTTTCGAAGGTGGCCGTCTTGGAGGGATTGATCCGTTCCTGGATAATAGTATGTTATATTTGTGAGACCTATTTCGGGTGGGGGGCCGGTCATATCATCTTTTCTTGTTATTTCAGGAGGAAGGAACTTTTTACTGGGTGGATCAGTTTCCGACTTATTCACTAAAATTCGCATGAGTTTATGGGCTGCAGTTTTGCCAAATTCGACGTCTGTCAAAATTGCTATTTGATCACCGGTACGATATGGACCAAAAATCAAAAGTTCAGTGGTTCTAAGAAGAAAAATACACATATCCAAAGTTTTTTTTATGTGACTGTCCGTATTAATTGTGATGTTTTTATGTGAATGTATTCTTAAACTGCGAGATTGTAAGTATGGACCTATGTACATCATAATCAGTCCGACAAGAGTAGGTTGGAAAAATGGATTGGGATACTGTATTTCTTTTCTAGTACCACCTTCATGATGACTAGCATCGTGGGTCTGCCGTTCAGAGTACTTCAAACAAAAATAAATGAAGGCACCGTACATCAGCCAGGAAGACGTTTGAACAATACTGTGCACGAAGGTGGTTAAAATGGTGGATATTTTGATGAATCTATATTCTTTATCCAGGATCTTTTTATGGTTGGAAATGAAAAATGATTCGGCTCCAAGAGAAAACCATGTTTTGATGTTGGCTAAAAATTCTTGGGCAAACTAGGAAATAAGCAAAAATGGAAAAGGTAATATTTTGAATTTTTAATTAGTAATAATGATTAACTTTTCCATTTCATTTCACTTACATTTCCAGCTGGTCTAACCATATCGTCCCAATGCATCGCTTTTAGCTCCTTCTTGCTACTCAGATAAACTATTGTAATTATAAAGGGCACTGAAGCAATATATACCACTGACAGTATAAAAGTATCTGCTCTAGTTTGCACTGCTGCAAGTGCAATGGATACACCCACATTGACAATCGCGTGCAAACTGATTCCATAAAACATGAGGAGAATGTGATGAACCATGTTGGCGTCTGAGTACAATTGCAAAGTCAGAATTCCAATATCATGAGCTTTTTCATCAAACCAGCTAATATCCTGTTGAAGAATATGCTTAAAGAGTTTTTCTCTCAAGCGACGTGTCATTCGTTTTCCGGCCAATGCAAATAATAATTCTTGCATGAAAGCTGTGGTTGCAGTGATCACGCCCGTGATCAACAAGTATGTAACAAGCCAGTTTATTTCCTCCTTGTGCACGTTCTTATTTTGGAAACCTTCGCCAAGGATTTGAAAATATGTACCTACAATCCAGGCTTGATAAGGAATGGATGCACCGAGTATTACTGAGGCTAATACTCCAGGTATAATGAGACTCCAGTCGTGCTCCGCGATGTAGAAAAGGTCGCGCCAAAAGCCTTTCTCTTGACTGAGTAAAGCGGAGTGAACTCCTTCGTCATATTCCGCAAGGAACGTGTCAAACTCTTCAGAGTCAACACTGACGTTGTCAGTCTCCACATTTTCGTCGAGATAGGAAGGGTTTGTATTATCTTTCATATTTTTTAACGCTTCATTTACACTTGGTGAATCCCTTGGTATAAATAACTTATTGCGGGACGACGTATTGGAAGGTTTTTGAATTATTTTGGATTTCCACGTTGACACTGCGAGTTTTGAATTGCTTGTTTTGTAAGCCACGTTGGTAAATTTACCACCCTTGCCTTTCTGTTTCATGGGGGTATTATTTTTGCGTTTAAAAGGGTTCCATTTTGATGGACCTGCTTTCACGATATGTGACCCGGATTCCAACAGTTCCCCCTGAATGCTAAATTTTACGCGGGGCTGTGTACCTTCGATTGAACGGCTGGAATCTGAAAATGCTGTATCTGAAATGCGCTGACCAAGTAAATCAGGATGATGTGCTCGTAGTCTCAAACCGTTTATTTGTTCGCTTCCCCCTTGGATAAAAGCTTGACGCTGCTTTTGAATTTGAGCTAGAGGGACAACAACGAATTTCATGTTAATTTTCGCCGTTACATCAATGAATCAGTTTTGATGAATTGATGTGAATAAAAGGTCTAAAAAAATTTACTTACTTGAATAGTTGGTCATAGGACGAGCAAAGTTCAATCGTTGAAATCCCATCATAATAAACGCGTGATGCATAAATCCTTCACTGTGACTTTTGTTATTTACACTGCCTCGCCGATTCTGAGATAAACAAGAATATGTATGGTAAATATATATCCCCGGTCGGTTGACGTTATAGGATAATCTGTTAAAAAATATCTACTATACATGGGAATTACCTCTACGCCAGCCGTTTGCAAAAGATATTTTGGGTGTTTGCTGTGTCTCAAAATACTTTTTTTCCTAACGTCCTGACCCGCACCTCCACCCTCCGCAGCGGCTGACCTTTCTGTTCGCCAAGTTGCGCCTGCACTTCCTGTTGGGGAAGATCCTCCTGCACTTCCTGCACCCATACCTTCACCTGATCCTCGTGCACCCAAACCTCTACCTGATTCTGCTTTTGCCCCATTGGAATCTTGTTTGCGAGATTTATGCTTGTGATGGAACATGTTCATGAAGTTGGTTAAAAACGATTTACGTGTACGTGAAGGTTCATTTTCTTCTTCGGTACCCTCCTCAGTTGTTGGGGTAGCAGCTGAATTGACATTCCGATTGGTTTGCAAAATCTGCGAATACTTGTACGCCTTCAATTGGGACTCAAACTTGTTCCTCGATTCTACACTGGTATTCATTGTATCTTCCAGTCGGCTATAATATTTTCCCCGGGCTTGAATCAATTGAAGATGATTACCATGTTCCAAGATATGTCCATGTTCCATATAATAAATGCAGTCCGCCCGTTTACTCAACGCAGTGACATTAGTTGATGCCAAAATCAGGGTTGCTGTATATCTAAAGTGCTCAATAAAGTTCAAAATGAGGGGTTCCAACTCATCATCTTCAGGTTTTACAGGATTGTCCATCAGAATTAGCCGTGACCTTTGAAGATATGCCCTGGCCAAACACAGTTGTCTCTTTTCGTTTCGAGTGAGTCGGTCTCCAAAATCTTTTCCACTGATTTCAGTGTTATATCCGCTCGGAAGCTTTGTAATGACATGATGCAATTCAGCTTGTTGACAAGCCTTGATAACTTCTTCTTCAGTGGCATTTAGTTTCCCGAACATTATGTTTTCCGAAATAGTGCCAGTGAAAATTACAGGTTCTTCTGATATTAGTACAATTTGTTTGCGAAGCCATTGGATATTGTAGTTTTGTAGATTAACTGCATCTAATGCTATCTACAAGTTTAATAAAACACTTATTCATTGTCAAATTAAAATCAAATTCATGTGTGGTGTTAAATTGGCTTACAAATCCAGAGCACGTGTCATAAAGTCTAGGAATCAGTTTCAAAATGGTATTCTTTCCCGAATCGACAGGACCAGAAAAGGCTAAATATTCGGGGTTTTGAACAATCAACCACGTACTTTTGAAACTCTAAAATAACAATTTTATTACGATTTTGCAAGCTACGAACCTACATATTGTCCACTGTAAATGGTCAACTTCTTTATATCCAAAACATTCTCTTCTGGCCTTTGTGGATAGCGAAATGTCACGTTGTTAAAATCGAGTCTCCCGACAGCGCCTCGTTTTGGTGTTTTCCCTTCGCGGGATATGTTATCGATTCTACTCTTCCTTCCAAAAAAAATTTACTATCAATTAAGTTTATACATTTGCCATTTTTGCATTTAATAATTTATATTTGAAAATTGCTTACCAGTCGATAATAAAATACACCGCTATAGCATTATCCTTTGCAATTTTCATCAACCAGAAAAAATTTGTCAGTTCCATTGCGTGCAGCAATATGTACATTAAACAGAAATATACCTGGCAAAAAAATTAACATCATTACGGCCACTTTGACAGCAAATTTGAATGTATGATTTTTTATCAGGCTTTAATTAGTGTTATAAATATGTAACTGACCAGGAGAACTTCTCCAGGACTGCCTTGAATATTATTACTCATCTGCATCTCTATAAGTAAGTCAATCTTTTGCTGTGATAATAACCCCCATTTATCCTGCCTGCTGCAAAACATTGTTGTGTTTTGGTAGCTACTACTTTGTCCCAACCAAAACACTACAGAGGTTGCAATATTCAAAATTAGCCATATTGATCCAGAACAGAGTGCCGTTAGAACCATCCATTTTAATTCAGACTTCCTGTGCTCCTCTGTGGAATCTAAAGCGTCACCAAATCGTTTCGCCTGTTTATGCTCCCCTTCGTACATTTTTATAACTTTGATGTTTACCATACTTTCCTTTGCAACTAAACTGGCTTTTGTATAGTTTTTATCCGAAATGAACCAGCGCTTCTTTTCCGCCCAGTTTCCAATACGTACTAACAAAATGCTGAATGGTATAAAGCTCAAAAAGGAAACTCCAATGATTGGATTGCACCGGAACACAATGATTAGTATGACAATGACAGTACCAACCAAGTTGATAAAGCTTGGAATGACGTCACCGATCCCGAGACGGATATGGGTTATCTGCTCGGTCATCTCTTTGGCAAAGTCCTTGTCAGAAAAGAGGTCAAACCAGGCCATGTCTTTTTGTACAATGCTTTCAAAGTAGGCTGCACGCATGGCCTTTGTCTGGAATTGGGTTAATGATGAAACCGTTAAAATTGGCGATTGTAGATACGAAAAATGTGAGATCTGAATTGTAATGCAATTGGGTGCAAACCAACTTGACGATCTGCTGCAATAGTAAAACAAGTGTTGAAGCAAAATTGTACGGAAATGTAGGCAATCCATCCGTAAAGTATTTTCATAAATAATTGATATCCAACATCATTAAGTGTAGTGCCACAGTAAGATTTGATGTTGCAAGCCGGTTTTCCCCCTGCATAGTGCGACGAACTGATCGTTTTTAAATAAAAGTTTATTTGTGTTAACAATTTTGTTTTAAAACTCAGTGTAAAAATCTTGACTCATCATCTTACATAATTTCATGCATAATATGCAATATTTTAAAGTAACTCACAAATTACAGCGGTCCAAAATTTCCAAATCATGTAACAGCACACCTCCACAGTAATACAACCAAGGTGTCAACATACTTCCTAAAAATGCTAGCATCGCGCCAATTATCATCAAAATCCAGTCCAAACAAGTGGCATACCGGAAAACCTGTCGAAACTTTAATTCCTTTCGTTCAGACGCATATTCAGATGCATGAAGAATATCCTGCAAAGGATCATACGCCTCAATGTGACTGAATTCTTGGCCAGGTGTCCACCCTGATGGAGAAGATTTACTTCCATAGTGTAGAGCATTTAAACTGTCCCTTTCTCTAAGGCCCGATATTGATTTTCGAAGTAAAATTCCAGACTGGGAGCTACCTCCCCCGTTGATGTCTCCGTCAAGCTGCCCCGAGGAGTCACTAGTTATACTCGTATCATCACTCGCTCGTATTTTGTCTGAACACATTTCTGAAAGATTAGCTTCAGATTGAGCATTCTGATGAGAAAAGATGTTAGAAGGCCGAGCGAGTTCATGGAGAGTTCCGACTTGTTTTTCTTTTAATGTGGCATAATAATTATTATTAATAATTAAAAAATATCATGACTTTACAGTGAGCCATAGATACCTTCATGTACTAGAATCGAAACCAATAAATCGTGAAGCGTCTATTTTCCCTGGCATGTTGCTACGATTAGCTTGCAGAATTTGCAGAAAACAAAGAGCTAAAAAATACAATCCTACCTACACTCTACACCTACATTTATGCATGAAGCCATAGATAAAACATGAATTATTCTTTTGTCTATGCATGAAGCATGTTCTAATGCACAACATCAGCTGCGTCTTCTTGTTGTCTTTGCTTTCCATTATCAAACACGTGGAGTTGTGATTTTTTAGCTGTCGGAGGAAATAGCTGTCTCCTTTTGAAAATTAATGACAAGCGCTCTCCAGATAAAGATAAGTGGTAGTAGTGGTGCAGGTGAAATACCAAGCACTAAAAGCCATTGTGATGGGGACTTTAACTCAAAAAAATAATTTAAACAGTGAATACTTGGACAATTCCACACTTTTATTTATTGGAGAGGGAAACTTTTCTTTCTCCGCCTCTTTGTCATCAATTCTCAGGATTGCCCATTGTTCTAACTGTCAACTCATTGCTACCGACTACATTCCCGAACTCATCCCTGAGTTTGAAAATGAATCAGAAAATGCCGGCGATGAAAGCAAAAGCGCAAACTTTAAAACAACCTTACTCAAACATAACTTATCGCTACTGAAATCTCTGGGGCACAAAACTTTCTTGGATGTGGACGCTACAAAACTACATGAACATAAGGAAATATTAAGTTTGTTTAGTAGCGGAATAAGCGCCGATCCTATAATCCTGATAGTTTTCAATTTTCCTCATGTAAAAAGTAAAAAGATGAAAATTGGACTAAACCGAGATTTGCTGAGAGACTTTTTTATTAGCTGTGATAAATTACTTCATATTTTGAACGGTGAGGAGGAGAATACTGAGGGAAATGTGTTACAAAAAGTAAATATTATTCCGATTGTGAGTTTGTGTGCCGGGCAAAGTGGAATTCCAGAGGTGGAAACTGCGTCCACTAAAAGAAGTTGGGGAGATTCTTGGCAAATCAATGACATGGCCGCTCATGGAAATTTCGTTTGTACATCAGTCAGCAAATTTAATGATTGGGAGTTGGCTTCAATGATATCATCGGGAGACTTTCAGCAAGCCTATCAGAGCAGTTACTATCGACTTCAAACTGGGGTTAGCTTTACCACAGATAATGCATTAACTTTAACTTATCAGCATAGAAGTCATCTAAGTCCTGAAACAACTGATAGACTAAAGTCCATTTTCAAATTTGCAAGTCAAAGCAAAAATATCGCGAGAGAAAATGAAGTCATTGAAAAATTTATTTCTGCCTTTGGTCCAATTTTTGAGGAAAGAATCATTTCAAGTATAGATGATCTGGATAACCGTCCTTATCGTCATGCCGTGAATTGCCTAACTGACATTACGAAAATTTTCAATTATCTAAAATCAAGCAAAGATGAGCAGGGTGGAGGAGATGAAGTCATATCTGTTGAATGCGACGGGGAAAGTGTAATAAAAGTCAATACCATCGGAGGAAAAACTTTGACAATTGGACAAACTCTTAAAAATGCTGATAATCATCAAAATATGGTGCTTTATGCGGACCAATTACTAGAGCTTAAATACAACACTGACTACCGGCTTCTCCTTTCTGATACATTTTGCGAGGGAAACCCCCCAAGCCTCTATCCACATGTTCATCAATTCCACATTTCATTTTGGGTGATAAAGGATTCCTCCAGATTTTCAAAGGACTTGTTCCTGAAAACCCTGTTGGACATTTATGGACTCATGCTGAAGTCTGTGCAGTTTGTGGAGGAGTATGAAGACATGGAAAAGGGGAGAAAGTCACTATGTTGGAAAATTCAAGTGCAATCACTGGACTACCCTCTAAGCCGATTAACAGCACATCACCTGTATCTCCGGCTCCGAAATGAATTGAATGAGAGATTGAACGTGGAAGTTAGATAAATGCAAAACATGTTCGTCATAAGACATTTTGTTTGCGTTTAATGCCATCTTTGTTATATTAATAAATTAATTTACGTATTAAAATTAATTGAATTAGAACTTTTTCGGCAGTTCTCCTCTAATATTATTTGGCACATCATTACATGCACGAGAAATTCTCATTGAGAATAAGAGATTGAGACACAAAAAAAGGCCAGCTGGTTGGTAACACGATTTCATTTCATAACACCCTCACCTCACGTATTTACAAAACAAAAATATAAAAAACATCAGCAATGTTGAATGTAGCTTTAAAGCGGACAAAGAACAGCACACTTGCAACGCAACTTTGCAAGTATACAAGAGTGGGTAAGTTGTGTAAGTAGTAAGTAAGTAGTAAGTGTAAATACGAAGTATACTGCCAAAGGTACATTCTACATCTATACTACATTAAATATAGATATTTACGTTATTATTATATATACCATTTTTTGGATGTATTTAAGTACCTAATGTAAAAGTACACATTCACTACAGTAGGTTGCACACACGACGAGTTTTGTTTGGGTTTGAGAAAGTGAAGTGTGAATATTAGGTGATGTATTTTTGTGATACGCAGCAATTTTTCCTATTTCGTCATTGCATCGTACTTATATGTACGTACATGAATAATGTATTTATGTCGCTGTATTCCATGTTTGATATTTTTGATCAAGTTTAATTGAAGCATTAATTTAATTACACAAATAAACATTTAATCAGTTTTATCTTAGCATTCTCTCAAGTAGGTTTGAGTGTCAACGTTAAAAATTCCCGTAAATTTTGTTCGCATTGCTACGTGAAAACGAGGGTACCTGATATCAACTCGAAATAAGTTATTTGTTAGTTTTTAAAGGAAAAGTGGAAAACCAATATACCAAACCAGTTTAATTGTTTCCTGGAAAGAACGACATCAGCAGGTGAGCATGAAAGACTAGTAAAACGTTATAATGTCAATATAATAATCAGATGTGCACGTGCATAATACCAAAATGACAAAGAACTTTGAACATTTTTAATTTAACGATGGTAGGACGTTAAACAACAAATAAATAACAACTTACTGTAAAGTCAAAGTCAATGATGTACGACAAGACCGTAGATTTTAATTGTCCCTCAATCATATATATTTATTTGTATTTTAAAACTTACTCCAGCCAAATATCTTCCATCCATTAATTGATTAATTTTTTATTCATATCCGCATAAACCCATTCTGCTCAAGAAAGAAGTTATGTTACTTGCACAAACGACGCAAGAATCCTACGTAGACCAGTCACCCACCACAGATAAATAGGCTGCAAAGTGCAAAGCAAATTGTGAATAGGTACAAAAAAGTTAGTGTCGGCACACAAGCAGAGTTGGGTGACTCATACGTTCTCACGGCCGATATGATGGTTGCAAAGTTGCAATTACAATGAGCCAGTTAGTTAGGTAGGTATGTTTATTATGACTCGATAATAATTGTACACTATGGTTGGCGTCAGATGTAAAAGCTAGCGAATACCTTTATGACCTGTGTGCAAAATGTGCGTAAGCTGATTCTGCATGACTTGCAATCTGATGGTCACCCAGTTTTAATGCTCATCAACAAAAATTGCTTGTGGCTGAATCCCAAACAAAGTAGGTAGAAGATCAGAAGATGTAATGTAGTAAATAGTATAGTCACTTAAAACGGTATACAAACATACGACGGCCATGCGAGTTTGTTAACAAACAAAAAAGAAAAAAGTAAGAATCGAAGGAGATACTGCTCACATCACATGAGGATGAGTCATCGACCAGTTACTAGTTTACTTTGTTATCCCCTATCACCAAAAGGATGGCATTTTTTGCACACTACGTTCGGGCATACATTCCCATTTTAAATGAAATTACTACAACAGGGATACACTTTTGCACCTGTTGTGTTGTTGCTTACTTTACGTAAATTACCTTAAAACGTTTTATGTTTAAAAGCGTGCATTTTATGGTTGAAGCAGTACATAAAAATATGTGCTTTTCTACTGCACATAAGTTAAAATACCAAGATGATATGATGATGAATACTACTATGCAGCGTTAGTGTTGAATGTTGTTATCTTTGTGGACTTGGAATATGGATGGAATGGCGTCCATTAGTCCATTCCAAAGCAAAATATGAGTGCGTAATTTAATCATTAATCAAAACTACAAAGGCGACCACATATATGCATAATATATACCTAAGATATAGACTCGTTACATGAAGTTTTTGTATGGAATGTATTCTGGCTTAGGTTCGTCATTTTTCTTATTTATACGTGTATCATTTTAAATTCGTCAATGTTGTTGTTAGCTGAAAATGCATCACACAAACCCCTTTATGATGAGTTGTTATTTTCTGTACTCATAATCGTCATACCACACCATAATGCAAGCTTGACTAGCTCCTTGCTCATCCGTAGTAGTGCATAGTATATATTGGTAGTAGGTCTTACTTGATCCCTCTAGAACAATGATACAGCAACAATTTTTATAGAAAATCATCCGAGTTCATATACGTTTATCACTTGTTCCTGTCGTTAGACCATGAAACAGCAAGAAAATAGTAATATATAAACTTTGGCAGGAAGAGTTAATACACTCATTCTTAAAAAGTCTCTTGGAGCTTTCACAGTTTGTCAGTGGTCCCATTGATTTATCTTAAAACACGGTCGCCTCTGTTACTAAAAAAGAATTACGGGTTTTAATACCATTGTTGAATTGAATTGTCATTGTCGTCGTCATTGTAGAAGATTTTATACTATTATTGAAAAAATTATTGTGACAATTTTGTGATATTACTAGCAAAAATCTATCGTTGAAGAAAATACTGTGTAACACTATTCGGTGACATTATACCACTGAAAAAGCATTCAAAATGGACTTTGGAATATTTGGATTTACTCCTGAGCAAGCGGAGGGTTTCCGAACTTTTATGGCTAGCCAACAACAAGGAGGTCAGGCTCAGGCTCCCAACGTTGGTTTTAATTTTGGTGGAACCAGGGTGGACACAAATACCAGCACCAGTGCTGGAAATGGAAATCAACAACCAGAACAACCTGATTTCGGTGGCGCAAGCAACAACGAGGGCAACGGTGGTGGTGATCAACAACCCGATGAGCCTGTTTTGATGCACAACTCCCATCACAATGGGGTCGTTTGTGACATTTGTAACACGGAAATTAGGGGGTTTCGCTATAAGTGCTTGCAGTGTGCGGATTATGACTTGTGCTCCAAGTGTGAGCACAAAGGACATCATGCTGGACACATTATGATGAGGATTGCTTTTCCGGAACAAGCACGGGATGCTATTCGGGTAAGTTTTATTGATAAACTATTAATTTATTTGATTTCATTTGAGAATTTTTTTTTTTCGATTACTAAACAATTATTGTTATTGTTATTTTTTAGCGCTACATGAATAACAACTCTTGCCCCCCGTCTCCACCGTCTCCTCGTCATCCACATGGTCCACATCATGGCCATGGCCCACATCATGGACATGGTCACCACGGACCGCATCATGGACCTCGTGTTCCCCCGGGTATGGAAGGCCTGCCATTCCTTTTCAATCGAGCAAGCACCTGTCACCGCAGACGCCGGGGACATGAAACACATGAACAGGGTGGCTCAGGAGCCGAAGACAATGAAAGACCTGCTACTGCTCCTGCTCCTGGTAAGCGATTTAATAAAAAATATGCCACAAGTTTTTTAAATTCTTGAAAAATAAACATATACATTAATTCGCTAGTATTGTACCTCTACGTTTGTATTATATTTAATTCTATAATATGCATCGTGCAATTAATTACATGATGTATGGTAACTAAATGCAAACAACATATAAAAAATATTTGAAAATTATTTTAAAGGTGGCGATGGATGTCCTTACCAAATGGGTAAGAAGGAGTTCAAACGGTGGTCAAAGTGGATGAAGAAAGCTTCCACACATCAGCATCGCTCTGCTGAGGCTTATGCCAGGGCTGCCGCAGCTTCCGGAAACGCTGCAGGACCTTCGGCTCCAGGTGCTGATAATGGTCCTACAGAATGCCCCATGCCTATGGACTTTGCTGCTGTTGCATCCCAAATTCAGGAATTCTTGAATTATTGGGGTAAGTGTCTACTGGAAAAATATGTACTTCTATTTAAAGAATAAAATTTAAAAACTGTCTCATGGATTGTATTAATTTAACATTTAAAATCAGGAGTTCCTGTCGACGTTGTTGAATTATACGATCAATTTGGAAACCGTGGCCAACCTGGTGCTACAGGTGCTGCTGGAGAAGGCAATGCAAATCAGGCATCCGCTTCTGGTGCCACTGCTGGACAACCAGCAAATGCCACTACTGGAAATGCTGATGCTAACAACCCTAATGGAACACAGGAGCAGCAACCAGGTAGCCCAGGTGCTGCTGAAAATCTTTCTGATAACATGCAACAAATGCACATTGGTGAAACTCAGAATAACAGCGCTTCTGCTCCTCAAAATGAGTCTTTGTCTTTACTTATGGATTTGGATGCTGAGAATTCTGGATGGACAATTCTGCACAATGTAAGTTTTCGTGAGAAAATTGTTTCCAAATCCCATTCCAATCATTTTTTAAATTACTTATAAGAGTTAAAATATTTAACAATATGTATTTTATAAACAGTCTCGTGAGCAAACTCCTGCAAATATCGCAACGGCTGCAGTTCAACAACCAGCGACAGCACCAGCAGCTGCCACTCAAGATCCAAGTGGTAACCAGCAAGCTTCACCCTCTTCTAATTCATCATCATCTGGAAGCATGAACTCCAACCACAATAATGGAAACAACTCCACCCCATTTGGCTCTGCTGCTGGATCTAATGCTTCAAGTGGAAACCCAACTGCTACTGTTGCTCCTACTGCTACAGCTCCCACCGTACCACCACCATCTTTCCCCGCTGGAGTCCCAAATATGCCTCTCTACCCTGTTTTGAACCAACCTCAAATTCAACAGATTTTGCAGGGAGTTAGCAGTGCGGTCAACTCTGTTGTCCGTTCTATTCCAATTGTCACTGACCCACGGGGCCCGATGGGAACTAATGTCACAAACGCCACAAATGGACAAGTTCCATCAACCGGACCTACTGCTCCTCCTACAGCGCCACCCGCTGACGGTCAACAGGTGGAACTGGATGGACGGGCTATGAAGACTTTGAACCAATTGTTGGCGATGGGTTTCTCCAACGAGGGTGGATACTTGACTCGTCTTGTTGTTGCCAAGAAGGGTGATTTGGAAGCTGTATTGGGCTCCTTGTTTCCCAACTAAATTTTTATCAAAGTAAGCTTGTTAGCGTTCCCTGTATCTATTTATTAAAAAAAAAAATTGAATCATGTTTGCGCTGTATTTTTTACAATTAATTATTCTTTATTAGTAAGTTTGCTAGTTTTTATCGATTCAAAAATTCAAATTACGATACCTTAATTAATCAAATACGTTATAACAAAATGCTCGATATAGTTACTATACATGTTCCGAGTTACATGAAAGCTATTTTTAAGTGTTACGTCCATCTTTAGTAAGTATTTTTCGCAATTTTAAAACGAAATCCGGAAGAAAGAAGTGGAGGTGAGTGGAAGCGTTGAGATAATGAATTATGATGTGTCGCAGACAGCGTGATATGTTGTTGTTACTGTATACATACCTAAGTTGTAGTATTATCTGTGTGCTAGGATTATATTTATGTAGTATTCCTTTTCTGCTTCACGATGTGCAGGAAAGTACGTTGAACATATTATAAAATCATCAATTTCATACAATCATTTTTCTCTCTTGTAGTTACGATTTATGTGAGTTGAAAATTGTAAAAAAAAACTAATAAAACAATGTAAAATCCATTTTTATTTCTCTGATTTTGTAATTTTGATCATCTCGCTTAATAAAACATCATAGTCAAAATGCATAATCATATTCATCATTGGAAGGAAGTCAAGCTTTCAAAGCTATAGGTCAGGTAACATACTACACATGCAAACAGAAATAAGGCAAAGGGATCCCTTACAAACACTACACTAACGAAGACTAGATGCATACATAAATATGTAGGTAATACTTACATATTGTGAAAATTATACCAAGGCAGACTGTTAACCTAATTACCCTTCACCTTCATTTCACATATATGCATATAGGTATGTGTAAAAGAAACTTGGAGTATTGCAAAAGGACGAATAATACATGTGCTTGCACCGATACAAGTTGAGCAAGTGTTATCTCAAATCAATAAGCAATACGGCAACTACATATATTCAGGCACACAGATACGTGTTTGTCACAAGTCAAGAAGATCTATTTGAAGTTGCAATGCAAATGCTATGAAATGACATGCCACTACTGGTAATGTAGAGTCTACATTGTCAATTGTAGACGGGTCATGCAATTTTGCGACTTGACTCGGTTGTATAAGTAGCTCAAACGCACAGACCAATTCGACACCTGTACCTTTCATTTTTTAGGGACTGATGTTGACAAGTCACCTTTAGTTGCCCCTTTACGCAACTCTCCTTGATTACGTGATGATCTCGTGTGCCTCTTTGTTGTTGCGTATGTATACGCAGGCAATCAAGGTCACTCCCTTCTTTCATTCATATGCTTGATTTGATGATGATGACGCGACTGAAGTACTATTCAGCAGAATTATATACATACAACCTACTATTGCAAATTGTTAACGCAATAAAGTGTTGTATATATGACCTTTTGGATTGAAAATTTTAAGGTGAAGCATTAAAGATTGCATATTATGCAGACTGCAAAAATCATCAAAGGGTTACTGTACTATTTAACTGTAGATGTAATCATACTACTATGCATCTAAATATTTTTCCCTTTATCTTTGAAAAATGTGTTTGGCTATTCTTAATTAGTCGATAGCATAAGTGGCATCATGTCGTTCATGTCATGTTCCCATTCCCCATTTCTTTCTGTTTGCGTTTGGTGAGGTGTGCGAGTGGATCGACAGTTGTAAGTGGAGGCCCCTTCTTTTGTTTGCTTTGAAATGTGTAGCGTGGAATCATTTCATTCGTTGATCATTTAAAAATTTTAAAGTCGCTTGATTTTTAAACATTAAAAATGAGTGAAAGACGTAACATTTGCTTTCAGTTCCTGGAAGTACTTCTCATCATAATTGCATTTTTTGTTTTTGTGGGGTTAATTTTACCACTTGTTGCAGTAATTGTCATTCCCGTTCAGTTATACCGATGGGTGCTCATAATTTACGTGAAGCTGTTCAGAAAGGACATTGTCCGGATCATGACCGGGAAAAATCCTGTTCTCGCCATTGATGATATTAATGGGCGACCTCTGTGCACAATTGTGGGCTACGGTGCATTTGTGGGTGCTGATGTAGAGCACATGGTAAAGATAACGAGTAACTGTGTGGAAGAACTCAATCCCGTGACAAATCAATTTCTTCATCCGGAAACGCATCAATATTATGAAGAATGGATGGGATATATGTGGTGGAAATGGGAAAAAGATTGGAAATTGGAGGATCACATTATGGTGTGGGAAGATGGCCAAGATCCTGAAAAACCAGTGCTCGAGAAGGATTTCATGAAAATTGTAGCCGTTTTGGAAGCAAAACCTTTCCCAAAGGGAACGAGTCCTTGGGAAGTAGTGATTGTGAAAAATTTGAAGCTGGATAATGTTAAAAGCCCAGAAACCAACAAATGCGCTATTGTATTCAGGGTAATGTGAGACAGTGCTAGTTTTTTCAAATTAATTAAATGGCTAATTTATTTTTCTTAATTGAATGGATGTATATTTTTCTGCAGTTTCATCATGGACTAGCAGATGGAATAACTGCCATTCAACTTTTCATGAAATGTGTGATGGATGACAATTTAAATGAAATTCCCAAACCAGCCTTTGTCCAGAGAAACTCCATTGAGAAACGACTTTATAAGGTGGGTGCGTTTCTCCAGCTCCCCTACCAATTTCTGAAACAAGGAGTATGTGCCATGGATGTTAATCAGTGGCACTTGCCAGAGTCCAAATTAACCAGAAAGATTTACAAGGGATGGACGAAACGCATCCCAACAGCATTGATCAAAGAAATCAAAACGAGTTTAGGAGTTGGATTTACTGCCGTGCTTATCTCTTCAGTATCCGGAGCATTGCGAAAAATGATGATAAAGCATAACGTGAAGGTACCTAAAAGAATGAATGCCATTGTTCCGCTTCCATGGCCAAAACATCCTCAAAAGTTTTGTAATCACTGGTAAGCATACAAGACTTCAAATATATACACATTCTACTACTACTCGTCGCGTTAATGATTTTTCAGAGCATAATCAATTTCTACTTGAATTGTACAGGACCTTTGGTTTTCTTGAGCTTCCCACTGGACAATCCGATTCCATGCAGAGGCTCAATCATGTTCAAAATTATATTGAGGTCATGAAACAATCAGCGGTGCCAGCAGTCAACTTTTACATGTTGGCTTTTGTTAATATTCTACCTACATGGATTATCAGAAATACAGTGATGACCAACTACTTTCCTACAGTTATACTTTCCAACTTCCCTGGACCTCCACCAGAGTGCTTTAGTCTGGGATTTCCAATGGAGGATACCATGTTCACAGGAGGTCCACTTAGGGGCAATATTGGTGTGTAAAAAATGCAAAACTCATTTTGGAAATCAAAATACTGAGATGACCTATAAAAAAACTTATGCTCTGAATTTTTCATGTTTACAGGTATAAGCATTTGCATTTTAAGTTATGATGGTGCCATTCGTATCGTACTGGGAGTAGATTCTGCTATCTTTAAAACTCAAGAAATGCTGGACGAGTTCACGGGTATTATTGAGAACGAGTTTTATGAGCTTCGTCAAGAAACCACAGTCTAAAATGCCATTATATATGTCATTTCCCAGTGCTCCGACTTCCTCATTATCCTGATCCAAAAAGCACATTCTGGTTTTGTATACTGAATATTTTTGCTATAAAATCAATATGCATAAGTTTTTAGATACGTAGTACGTATACACTTGTTATTTTATGTATTTTGTATATACGCATTATTAGAAAAATTTAAAACATGTTAAGAAACAAAAAATTGCTTTGCATTTGAAAAGAAAAGTTTGATGAGTCCCCCATTTGGTTTGCTATTAATAATGAACGGTTAAAACAATTCTGTAGTGGTACGCAGTGTACAGTTTCCTGAAAAAGACAACAAACGAATGTTTATGGCGAAATCCTGGATTTACTGTTATAAAGAAAGCAATAAAAATTCCATAAATCAAAGAAGCTGTGAAATGCAAATGTGAGTAAAAAGAAACCTGTGTAGAAATCTAAAAAACTGAAGAAAAAAACTATCTAAATATATTCCATGGAAACAGTAAACAGTAACAGTAAATGAATATCTCCTCTCGCCTCAAAACTTATTGAATGTGTTGTGCTTTTGTTTTTTTATTTTAGATTCAGATTCATAGTTACAATCGTTGTGCAGAAAGTTATCCATTGTTCTATTCAAACAGACAAATATTATTTATCATGTTGCTTGCACAACCGTCATATAATTTGCTTTTTGTAGCCGTTTCGATAGTAAAAAAGCTTCTTAAACAATTAAATTTCAAATAATAACATCCGTTAATCCCTTTAATCTTTAGTAATTTAATCGCTTATGTAATCAACATTAGTATTATTTACTTTTGTAACTTTTACTCTATGCATTTTGAATGGCAAACATGTATTTTGCAAATTTATTTTTTATTTATTTAAAGCTTGATTCTGTGACCATTTTAACTACGACATACATAATTAAATTATATTCTGTGCTTGTTACAAGGGGAGTGCAATGTGCAATATGAATTTGAAAATGAAGAGGCTTCATTAATTCCCTTACTACTAAATTCAATAACAATAACGCTGTACAACCTGTAGAAACGTAGCTGATAGTAGTGATAGTGAATCGAATAATTACGTATTTTACCATTGGTTAAATTAAAGCTTCATCCATAACTTCCTCGGGGGCTGAAAATCAATAAGGTTTTGTATGACCTAAAGTATGCATCAGATGTCGACCGTTCTGAAGATATCGTGCTCCCAGACGGACGGACGGACAACTTGAGGTAAATCAATACTATGCTGTTGACTGTTACGCAGTTAACAAAGTAAGCAATATACCAGACAAAAATGTATTATCTTTCCTTTGGTTTTGAAACACTGAAGTTGGGTGGTTGGGTCATACTACTGGCCATTACATACCATCCACTCTTAGTTCAATCCTTATCATAACTACAACAACAATAACACTCATTGTCGCTCTTGTTGACGTGCCTGAAGACAAATGATGAAATACGTGACAACTGTCGTCACGACCTACAAAATATTAAGAAAGTACATAGTTATCGTTAAAGCGCTTTAGACTGGATATTGAATAGTGCAATTACACTTACGTTCCATAGTAGCGGATACGTTATGGTAAAAATATTGTTTCCACGAATTCCAACGTCTCTTGTAGCCAATTCACCCAAAACAACGTTTAGTTGATCCAGAGGTATGCCAGCTCTATTTTCATCTCTCGACAGCCAAACTTTTAGTGTGCTTACCTGTAATTAATAATAGATATGTAGGTATAACACATAAGTACAATATCAACAAAAATTTTAACTTTCGACAAATTAGAATTACGACAAAAGTAGATTACCTTATCACACGCATCCGCAGCTAATACGAATGTAGAAAATGACACGATAAGAATAACCCATAATTTTATTTTCAGTTGGACATCAGGTATTACAAACGCCGCGTCCAACCCTGCGGCTTGTGCCACCAAACAGGAACCCAGATAGAACGTAAGTATAGATCCAAAAGCTTCGTTGACATGTTGACATAGCTGCCTTATGCTGTCATATTCTCCATAAACTTGGGTCCAACACAATGGGGTTCCTGTTGAATCTTTGGTGTTGTCTTCCTGTATTACCGACTGTCTGTCATTACCGAACCGCCCCATATCATTTCGCAGATTAGTTGCAAGCATGCACGCTGACACCCAAACAGTTAATACAGCGAACAGGAATAAAATTGCGTTGAAAAATCCAAGAAAATTGCTGAAAATTATTACAAAATTTTAATAAATATAAAAGTACTTTTTTTTAAATTTTAGCTTTTGTTTTTTACTGTTATTTTACTGTTACTTTACTTTTGTATCCATCCGATGCCAAACAGAATGGCGAGAAAGTAGTCAAAACCGGATACATCATCTGCCGAAATTGGCTTGTAAACTTCCGTAAGATTTGTCATGAAAAAGGCAAACCTCGCAAATGATACCGTTTTGTAGCTCCATAATGTAGGAGAGGTAGGCGAAATGGATGGGGGAAGTAATTGCCATACGGGCTCGTATAATCCATATATCGCAAAACAGGCGCAAACTGTGTGTATCATGAGCTTGAACTGGAAATTTCTTTTTATGTTGGGTAGAATAAAATCCTTGCTTTGTATAAAATTTACAACTTTCAGAACATGTTTTTGATTAAACCAAGCTCTCTTCATACAAAGAATAGCCAGTCCAAATGATGATATTTGAGATAGTAGATAAAAGTACCCCAGAGGACTTTCACTGATTCGGGCAAATTGAGCAAGAGGATTCATTCTGTAGGTTGTAATAGCAACCGCTACACATAAAATGTTTAATAACGCGGAAATGAATGAGTGAGGATAAAATTTCGACAATCGCCACAAACCGTTTTCTTCTTGAACAAACCGAAATGGAGTTATGAATAAAGCAAAAGCCCAGTTAAAATAAATTACAATAAAATTAGTTAGACTTTTTGGATCTTTAACCGAATTTCTCTTGCTATAAGACGTAATGTACAAGGCGGACATTGATTTTGAAGGGTAAATTGAATTCATGCTAGGGTTAAACAGAGGTTCTTTAGAATACATTATGGTCGGAGACAAATATTGGAATAATGTTTGTGGGACGGTTGAAATAAGAATGTTTCTAGTATGGTCATTCTCAATTGGTATAATATATAGCAAAATATAATAGGTAATTGAACTCAAAACATGTAGGTGCTTGAAAATGTGTAAACATGCAATAAAGGCTGCAAAAAAGTATTTATCGCGCCTGGTTTTAAATTTTGGCGTGGTTTGCAGTAATATGTATCTATTGTATAAATAACAAAAGAAATAAATCGGTAAAACTGGAGTATCATAGTAGCGTAGGCACCTCTTAAATTATCAACTAACGAAAAGACAAATTCTGTGCATAGCACACTAACTCAATCCCAAGTCCTTCCCAAATTTACACAACTTTGCAATAACGGATATTTTATTCGGGATTGGCATTAGAAATTTAATTTAATTTATCATAAAACTTTTTTAATCAAACTAGATGTAAATATGCAAGTTGTGGCACTAATTATCAAAAAGGAATATCATATTCGTAATTTAGCATGTCCCGTTTATCCCTTGCATGATACGTGCAATGGAAATAGGACAAATAACGCTAATCATAAAGGGTTAATTATAGTTAACTAATCGCAGTTAACTGAAAAGGATACCATAATAATTTTTAGCGTGTCACATTACATCAATTAGTTAAGTAGCATCTCTTAATAAAGTATATTACAAGGGTCCCACTTTATAGTCCATTTTGTCTGAAAATATGCTTTGGCTAATTTATATACTAAATAGAACTCAAAACTATGAAGCATCTTACGTTACTTAATAATTCAAAAGATTTTTTTTAAATTCATCATGCCATTACGTAGCTGATGGGTTCGTTGAAAAATAAATTCAAAATGACGATATGTACATAACTTGGGTTTTTTACGCGTAATGAGTGTACACTCAAACATTTATTGTTGCGACCATTTAAATGTAACATTTAATGTTCAATTCACAAACTTGTCGACACGCAACTTGTTTTGTCAATGTCAGCTAAAGAGGTAGTTTAAAAGGGCTATAAACAAACAATTGCTGTGTAAAAGAAAGTTAGTAAAATACTTAACTTATCCTAAAGAAAACAAATTGTATGTTTTAAAACTTGTTGGGTAATACACTGATTGATGTAACGATAAGATTTGTTCACATACACACATTGTCCTATTCTTCTTTGTTTCTTGTTTGAATATGGCAACAAAAGCTAAATTGTCATGGGTGCCTATTGAATTAAAACTGTTGTGACATGACATACCTAGATTCTAATTTTGGTTTGGAAGGGCACCATGTATGATATGAAAAGGCTATCAGAGAAAACTTGGTTTGCGCTTAGCTAAAGTTATTTTGATTACACCAAA
>JAHZNC010004019.1:0-13382 GCA_027744095.1 Zhuqinia jingwanae | reverse complement strand
ATTATTGCAACATTTTTTCCTATCTCAATGATAACGTGGCCTTTCAACTTGCGAGATTGATTTAAAATTTATAAGCATTTTCGTGTCTCAACAATTGTCAAAAACTCGTGTTTACGTATTTTTTTTTGTCGGAACTTGCCATACGACAATGCTAAATTTTGGAGAATGGTGTTCAGGACTTTATGGTAGGTAACTACAATCAACTACACCTGGCATCAATCCGAGATACGCACGTCAAAGGTGAGCTGAACAACGAAAGGAGAAACAGACTCTATTATCGCTGTCATTGAATTTTGTGATATGCCATGAGTATAAAAGCGACATTTTAATGTGTGCAGTTTTTTTGAGTAATTTTTCATTTTAAACACTGGTGTATATGAAACAGACTAAAAAACTGAATAAAAATAAATATAAATATATCTATAGATGGCTATTCCGGTGACCCTTCTTAACCGTCTGGCTATTCCCTTGGTGGTCGCAGCCCTATATCTTAAAAACCAAGATGGAAGAACAATTATGGATGTGGCTGAGCAAGCCATCATTTTTGATAAAACCATGCGACTTTCCGATCAAGTTTTAAGCCAAGCCAAAGGTGAACTCGACACAAGGATTGAGGACGACCCGGAAACATTTGATTATATTGTTATTGGAGGTGACCTTTTGTTGTAATTATTATTATTATATTGTTATTATTATATCGTTTGTTACATTGTTATTGTTATTTATAGGTGGCTCTGCCGGCTCGGTTGTGGCTAGTGGACTGGCAGGTTACTCCCCAAGTACCGTGCTTTTATTAGAAGCTGGTGGTGACCCCAACCCTCTATTAGATATACCATTTGCACATGACGTGTTTTGGTCAACCAGAATTATGGATTGGAATTACACGACAGTTCAACAAAACCGCTCTTGCTTGAATGCTTTCAACGGATATTGTTGGTGGCCAAGAGGGAAAGCACTTGGAGGCACGAGTTCAATAAATATCATGCTGTATAATCGGTGTCGCCCCAAGGATTACGATCTTTGGGCCAATTTCACCGGGGACCCATCCTGGTCTTGGCAAAACATAAAGAGCATATACAATCGCCTTGAGAACTATCATGGCCTGTATGAAAACGAGGAAAATATGAATACCACTCATGGAATGAATGGAGATGTCTACGTTGGAAAAGTGGATTATCTTCCTGGCTTATCAGTTTTTAAGGATGCACTTGAAGAGAAGGGAATCCCAACTGGGGATTTGGATGGTGGAGAATTTAACTATGGCTTTTCCACGGTGGACTACGGCATTAAAGACGGCATGAGATGGAGTGCTTACCACTCTCATATTGAAAAGGCTCTGAATTGGCGTGCCCTTAATATTAGGAGGTATGCCCTTGTAACAAAAATCTTGTTTAATGGCACACGAGCTGTTGGAGTGGAATATGAAAGGCACGGACAGAAGGGACTGAAGGCCTATGCAACTAAAGAAGTTGTTGTTTCTGGCGGTGCAATGGAAAGTCCAAAGTTACTTATGCTCTCCGGCGTTGGCCCACAGGCTCACTTGAGCTCTTTAAATATCACCACTTTGATTGATCTTCCAGCTGTTGGAGAGCACCTTCAAGACCATCCTGGCATTGACATTAAGGGTGGAGATGGAACAGGATTTTTGCTCAACACCACCTTCAGCATCCCACGATTGAACAATAGCGACTTTGTGTTGCAATTATTGGAAAATGGGACAGGACCATTAAATACTTTTGATAAGAACCCGAGGCTCATGAAAGGATATCTGAATAGCAGTTTCAATCCTGATAAGGAATGGCCAGAAGTATATATCTATGTTTATGACAAATTTTATGGTGACCGAAATCCACCCCAGGAGGAGGTGTACTTTACCGTGCATCTTGCAAGATCCTCAACGGAAGGCTTTGTAAAGCTGGCTAGTAATAATTCCGCAGATAAGCCGATAATAGACCCTAATTTTTTCGGGAATCCTACAGACGTGGAAAGATTGGTGGATGTGATTCAAGTCATGTTAGACCTTTTAATGAACTCAACAGCATATCAGCAAAATGGGATTCAAATGCTTTCTCCGTTTGAGCCATGCAGCAAGGATAATGAATTTCTCAGTAGGGAATATTGGAAATGTTACATTTATCAAATGGCAACACCACGTTTTCACTCAACCTCAACTTGTCGCATGGGGCCAAATAGCAGTGTTGCTGTTGTAGATTCGCAACTAAGGTATTAAATATAAAAAACATATTTTTTATTTTATTAATTCATTTCTAAAAAAAATCCGTAATCAATTTTCAGTTTTGAAAAAAATATGAATGCCATACTTTCTTCTTTTTCTTCTCAGGGTGTATGGTACTCAAGGGCTACGGGTTGTAGACGCCTCGGTCATCCCTTTTGTCACCAGTGGAAACACCAATATGCCTACTCTTCTTGTGGCCCAAAAGGCCTTTGAAATGATTCTCACGGAAAATAATCACCCTTAATATTTAATTAGGTACATGCATTTATTTAATGCTGATTATTATTATTTAATGTAATATTTGAAGAAATGCCAATTTTGCATGTAATAAATAATGTGCGTATAGAAAAAACATGTTACAATTATAAAAATTTATATTTATTTAAGTTTGCAATTCATTTTTTACACCACCTTTTTTTTGGTATAGTGCATTGTACCCTTTTTATAGCAACTATTACAAAACTAGGTGCATGCATTTATTGACTCTGATTGATAATAATGTGTACTTCCTCTCTCTCTCGTCGTCGTGTGAAACTATGAAACTAAACACAATATGGCACAATATGGCACAAATATCCCTTATAAATTTATACATTGTTATTATATTGTAATTGTAATAAATAACACCATACCTTTTATAATAAATTGTCTACAATTTACCATATATAATACTATATATACATTATCCGTCTGCCTGTTCCTTCTACAATGAGAAACCCTTGTACTAAAAATCAAACATCAGATAGAGATTGCGATTGTATGTGTATATACACATTCACGCAACAAAAAAATGGGCCGTGTCCGCTCTGCTGCGTACCCAGCGACCAAAGAGGAAAATTCTATTTTTTGGTTTGGCTTAACTTTGTAATAACCCATATTTATACTTAGTAATGAGAATGCATGAGAAAATACATAAAGACTACAATGTATGTGTTTTTATTATAGTCATTCCGGTATCCCAATGTGAATCCCCGTATCCCGTCCCGTTCCCGTTTCGTATCATATTACCAAGTCATCATCATTACATGTTTTGAAAAGAAGTAGAATGTAGTTGCTATATGAAATTACATAGAGGATTGCTGCAGCTTTTATGAAAAACCTTTGTACTGACTATGTTGAGGAGGACCCAACAACAAAACCACATCATCATCTCATGCTCTCTCACATCAAACATAGTATCCTTTCTGTATTTTCAGCCTCGAGGTCTTCTGCGTAAAACTCTGAAAATGGTTTCTCTCTTTGTAAGGTACACAAGTAAGTAGAGAGACGACGACGGGGAGAAGCAAGAGCAAACAAGGAGGAATGCATTAGGTAAGGCCTTTGATGGGATCAAATGTTTTTTTCCTTCATGTACTTACAATAGTCAAGGAGATAAAAAAAATTTATATATTGTGGAAAATACACATGTCTGCCAGTCCTGTCTCCCCGTTTTCTAGGTACCTACCTACTTTACTACAATTGTCTGCGTCTCTGATGACTGTTGTTGTGTGACTACGTTATTTACGTTACGAATTTACGATACGTATTATATGTACGTATTTACGTACCTATTTTTTTTCAACAGAGGAAACTGACAATGGTTTGTTGCACACAAAGTGGCATGAATATAAATACAATGCCGCTGCTGCTACTCCTGCTGCTGTTGCTGCTGACTAACCATAATATATAATAATATACAACAATATAACATACATATCGAAATAAATACGCATTTCGCTCTTGCCTCCAATTTTTTCTTCTCAATATGAATTCTACGAATAAGGATAAAACAACGTGGGTAAGTATTGCAGAGAATATATAATAATATAGCGTTTTTTTCCTATCATATAGAAAAACCTTCTTTTTTTTGCTGTGAGGTGACTGACACCATTGCACTACCGATTCAAATATTGTATTGGTGGTCCGTTTATTACCAACAAATAAATGGCTACAATGTTGTAGCATCATATTCAACACATACACTAATCCTTTTCATCAGCACCATCGCCACCATCAACCATACTACTACCAGCATCGCAGCATCATATCATATCACTTGAGTTAAATGAGTTAGTTGACCAGTATTAATAGAGGCCATTATAATATTTATTTGGTGTGTCCAGCGATTTATATTTCTCTTTTGGCCCCGTTATTTCCAGAGCTGACGATTGCCATTTTTTGGAATCTTGGTTAGAGCATGGACACGCGTATATATATATATAATACATAGTGATACATTTTTTTTGTGGGGAAAGTTTGTTATTTGTGAATACGCCTTTCTTCTTCTTCTTCTTCGTCATACTCCTCTCGTCACTAGAAATCAGTTTTTTATAGTGACGATGACTCTACAGACGCAAGTTTCCAACGTTGATACATTGTTGTATTGTTTTAAAAATTACATTATTGCCTTGCAAACTTTGTAGTGTATGTGTGTATATCAAATAGTGAGTGCGATGAGTGGGTTGTAGCGGGACGCGCTGATATTAAAAAGTGGTACATTTTACAGTTTGGTTTTGCACGCGAATAAAAATGTAACGATAATTGTGTTGCCTCTTTGAGAAAGCTATAAATTTTAGAAAAATGAGATAGCTATGAGTTAATTATATATTATATGGGTGTAGTATTCCCGAATTTCTTGATGTCGTCATCTTCATATTTAGCCCAAACGTGTGCCATCATGTCGTAGTTCATCTAACGAATAATTTGATAGAGCAATGTCTAAAAAATGCTTTAAAAAAAGAATGTTGGTCATAATGCTATAGGTGAAAAAGACCCCCACCACCATCTGTCTGCTGATCTAATTTTGTGACGCAATAGAAAAATGATTATTCAAGCAATATGTGTGATATAACGGGAATAGCATCGGGAAAAAAACTATGGTTTTGCTGTGAAATCACGAAAGATTATTTTCAAGATCAAAAGTTAATGGAATAGCAGAAATTCGATTATTTAATTTTATTTAAAATGAAAAGAAATCTTTTTTTTTGTTTTGGTGAAAGTTTATTTGTGATGTTAGTATAATTTTGAACATACGTTGCGGAATTTTATAATTGAATTAAAATTGGGAACTGAGTGTTTATTATTGAAGTGAAAAAGTTTTGCAATAATTGCGGTGGTGGTGGTGAACATGATTTTGAGAAAGGAACATAGATTGTACTCATAAAACATTGTTTTTAGTTTAACAGTTTTAAACTGTGTTATAGTGGCCTTTTTTGCTTTTTCTTTTAAACGAAAAATTAAACAGAAAACAAGGCATGTGTGGTCATCATTGTAAAGGAGTCATTAAAGGATAGAAATGTGAAGGTATGCATACATTTTTATGTATTATGAATGTTAAGGAGTGGTATATAAATATATTATTATTTATCTTCAATTGACACAAAGCAGAGAGAGATAACACACGTATAAAAAAAGAGTGTCGATAAAGAAAAAAAAGTGCACTGTTCGTTCCTCAAATGTACAAACGTGAGCATTTATTTTTAGAAATGTGCAACTAAAAGTCACAAAGGCCTTCAAATTAAAAAGTCACAAAAAAATGTTTGTCTTATAAACGGGAAAAAAACCATTGTGCTGGGATGTTTTCCTTCCTTCTTCCTGTAAAGGATTAAAAAGGATTAAATACGGTGTATATGTATGTATGC
The DNA here is from genome assembly GCA_027744095.1 of Zhuqinia jingwanae. Classification (NCBI taxonomy): domain Eukaryota; kingdom Metazoa; phylum Arthropoda; class Collembola; order Entomobryomorpha; family Paronellidae; genus Zhuqinia; species Zhuqinia jingwanae. The sequence goes on along the minus strand of JAHZNC010004019.1, from coordinate 7,526 downwards.
TTTACACATATGCTTGCACATGTGTGAGCATAAAAAAGTACCTGAAAATGTGCATTAAAATATTTTAATATTTGTTTTCATTTGAAAAGGTTTGGAAGCTGAAATCACCTTCTCATCCCTAAAGAGCTCTGTCTCTTAAAACCCCAAAACTAGGACTACACTACAATATATCCTTGTCACCGTCATTATTCATAATGTTGTCAGGCAGAACAACGCGGAGTGGGAGAAAAAGGATTGAGTACGCTGATAGCTCTTCGGTGCCCGTTGTCTCATCAAGTCAAAGGGGACAAAAGCAGCTAAGCCTTGCAGATGCTGCTATACTCACACCACCGCCTTCTCAATCTTCAGAGATTTATGAACCTCGCAAAACTCGTCGCTGGCGAGGAAAAAGACAATATGAAGATCCAGATCCGGAACCCAAAAGGGGAAGATATGATGATGTCGCATCGACATCATTGGATCCTTCATGCTCCTCTCTAAACAACTTTCATAATGAGGACATTAGTTTGGACTATGGGTTGGATCTGGGGATCATGGATCCGGAAGACGGACTTGCCTCAGAAAATGATCCATATTTGGTGGACGCTTATGTGGGTGGCAAGGGTAACCGAGAAGGATTACACACACCAACACCCCCAATGTCCCCCGACATGGATATGGGAACACCCTTGATGTCAGTGAGACCAGAGACGCCGATACCGAGACCAGAAACACCCGGGAATATAAGTCCGCTGACACCAGCTATGGATACGGGAATGGTGTCTTCATCGCTGGACAATGATCACGATACATCATCCTTGGTAGCAGCATCCACGATGTCTCATTACGGACCACCACCGACACCAATGTGTCCACCACGGGTTGGCAATCTTTCCACATCCTCTTCCTCCTCCACCTCGCTTTTGCAATTTTCTTCCGCAATAAGAACCTCACCATCAACATCTGCTGCTCCTCCTATCAATATTCTAGAGTCTGATGATGATGATGATGATGATGACGATAATCCAAATGAGAATAATGTTGTTGTCCAAAATAATAATAACAATTCCCCAACTTCTTCCACTTCTCACGTTGATAAGCTTAGCACGTCCAAAACTAGTCCAGATATTGTTGATGATCCCCTTCCATCCGACATTAGTAGTTGTTATGATAGCAGTCCTCCATCAGTGTCATCCAGTATGTCGAAGCATTCTATCAGACTTCGTATTAGAGCTCCTCCTTCACCCTCAAAGTCACGAAAATCCGAGAAAAAGCATGTCAGAATCACAGATAGGAAAGTAAAACCAAATGCAGATTTAAAAATCAGGGCTTATGTTCCCGTAAAATCCATTTTAAAAAAGAGCAGTAGTATCGCCAGCAGTAGTTGTGGTGCTGAAAGCAGCAGTAGCAGCAGCAGCCCTAGTAGCAGCAGCTCACCACAATTTAAAAAATCAGCACAGATGAAACTAAAATTCAACTTTTTAAAAGATGATACAATTAAAAATAGGGCGGCTAGTGGGAAAGTGGGGCCCATCTTTTCTAAAAGTACTACTATTTCCGAAGCTATGTTAATGCCTCCCCCAAAGCCCCCAAATAAACCTCTCCCATCACCATCATCCCCAGCAACAAAAAAGGTTGAGAAAAATAAACAGGATGGTGCGTTACCAGATTCCTTACGGACAGCGCGCCCTCCTGAACTCACCAAAGATGTAATTTTTTTCTTCCATCATGTTTCTTCATTTTCATGCATACATAAACACATACATAAAACGTACCAATATATACTTTTATATATCGCATGCAAATTATTATTATTTTTTAAATTCTATAAGTAATCTATGATTATTATATTTATATATGGAGCTGGATGAATATTTGTGGGCGGATGAGTGTTTGAGCTCTTTACCACGGCAGTAATTTTTGAATTGAAATTTTTTTGGAGGCTCTATCTGGCTCGGCTCTATTTTTATAATCAATGTCAACCCAACTAATCAAATCCATTTTTTTGTGTAGTAGTTTGGCAAATATTTATACACATAAAAAATAATAATCAATGTTCACCCAATATTCTTTTTGTTAACCAAATATGTTGTATATACTGAAGTTGCGGATCATCATCGGCAAAATTAGTTTAAAAAAAATTAATATAAACGTCTCATCTTAAAAGCTTCTTCTTTTTCAACCCCTTTCATAATGCAACATAAGAACAAATTGCGTATATATAAATCGTTTTAATTTTTTTTTGTGGGGATCAATGTCTGTAAAAAAAAATGCTTTAAACGTGACCATCCTACGTATACTAATTGTTACACTTTTTTTAACTTATAAATTCATGTTTTCCAAAGTGAACATCTGGTGATTGAACTTTTGTGTCAACTGTCACTCCACTAGCCTTCAACCACCTTCAACCTTATCGCAAGCCTTGCCTTGTTTCTAAAATGTCCATACAATATGTTGTAGACGTGTATCCATCTTCCATCGTCATTTCCCCCTCCTTTTATTACTCCACACCCCACTACTACCTACCCCCATACCCATTCTTCGTTATTTTACCTCCCAGCAGCAGTGTGTTGTTGTTAATATGTTCATTATATTCCTTAATTTAAAAAACTAACAAAAATAATCAATTAAATTTGCACACAATATATTTTTTTTTTCAATGTTCTGTTTCAATGTGCTTGTAGAGATATTGCTTTGCTTTCAAAATTGCATGGGGACACGTATAATGTCCCATGTAAAAAATGCATGACCCTTTCTAATTTAATACACATAATATAATAATACATATTAATAAAATAATCTTTTTTTTTACAAAAGTAATTTTATTTTTATGCTTTAAAAAGTATCAAAAGTGTGAATGGAATAAGAATGAAAGGTGTAGTAAAAATGACTGATTGAGTTGGGATATTTTTTTTTTGGCATGTCTGAATATTTTTTTTGAATGACACAAACAAATATTGTAATTTGTCTTTTCTTGAATGCATGTTATTCTTGAGTTTGTTGCTAAACTATGTCTGATTTTATATGTTTAGAAATCGTATATACGGGATGGCAACATGAAGTTCCTCAAACTGACAAACTTTATGGCGCACAGTGACCGAGATTGGACATTTCCTCGTGGAGTAATTTTCATCAACGGGAAAAATGGGAGTGGGAAAAGTGCGATCCAGCTTGGTATGAAATTCCTTCTTGGTGAAAAAGCTGCAAACACGCTGAGAACCAGCTCGATAAAGTACTTTATTAAAAAGGGTTGCCCAACCGCTCAAATAGAGGGCCACCTCACAAACTACAATAGTACGCTACACAAACGAAGGTATGGGGACGTGATAAGGCTCAGGCGTAAGATTAAATATGCGGGCGGCTCTGAATACACGGTTTGTGGTCTGGATGGAAGATGGAGAAAAATAAAGCACTATGAGTTGGGTTATATTACCCACGCGCTCAACATTGACCCAAACAACCCGTTCCAGTTCCTGCAGCAGGACAGATTTAGCGAGTCGAGTAAGCCAGGAAGCAACAAGCAGTCGACTAAAGATTTCATCAAGTTTAAAGCGGCTACTCAACTAAGCTCAATAGAGGATATGTTGAAACAGTCCCAGGAGAATGTGAAGGTTGCAATGAGTGCTATCAAGGACAAGGAAGAGATGAGAAGATTTTTTGCTCTGCAAGAAAATCAGTTGTGGGAGCAGCTCGAACAAATACGGAAATTTGAGGATAGTCAAAATGATTTGAAAAAGTTGAAAAATGAATTGAAATGGTCGGAAGTGAAAGTGTTGGAGGAAAAGTTGAAAATAATTCAAAAGAAAAAGGAGGAGGCCTTTCTTCAGTCCAAAGAGTTGAAACAGCAAAAGAAATTGGTGGTGGATGAGATTGCCAATATAAGCAATGTTGAAGAGTAAGAGACTACAATTAAATAAACTTGCAAGAATTTTAGAGAGAAAAAAATCAGAGAAAAATTATTACAATTTGGTTCTTTTATATTTTTTAAGGAAAAATAACAAGGATTTGCTAAATGTGACTCATGACTTGGAAAAGTTACGGCTACAAGAAGAGGAAAAAATACAGAAAATGCGGCAAATAAAGGGCAATCAACAACGGGCACAGCAACAGCATGCTACAAACATTAAAATGATAAATCAGTATAATGAAGAGCTAAGAAAGCTGGAAAGTGAACAGCACACGGAAACAATTAGCTACGAAGCGGCAAATCAAGAGCACGAAGCGGAAATAAAAAAATGTTTGGAAATTATTGAAGCAAAGGAAGTAGTTTTGAATGACTTGAGGTGTAAAAGGGACAGTTTTTTGGCAGAGGTTAATGAGTACAAAGCGAGAAAAATGAAAGAACAATCAGACATTGACAAGTTGGAGACAGAGCTGAGTAAGCCAATAAAAATATTCAAAAAAAATTCATTATCATATTTTTTTTAACTTGACTGAAAAATTGTTATTATTTAAATGTTTGTAGGAGAAACACAGCGAGAGCTAATTAAAAAGGACAATTATGGAAAGCACATGAAAGCGCTTTTGAGTAGGGTTGAAAAGTGCAAAGGTTGGGTGAGACCAGTGGTCGGACCATTGGGAGCCCACATTCTCGTTCCTGTAAGTTTTCTCATATCCCATTCCTCTGTTTTCAAAAACTAAGATTGTACATAGTTGATTAGTTGTGATGAAAAATGCATGTTTTTTTTTCAGGATGCAAAGTACGCTCCACTTATTGAGCACATCCTATACGGAGCTCTGTTTACATTTGTGGTACAAACGAAAGAAGATTTTGATAAAATAAAGGAACTCATCAAAGACGTGTATGATGACAAGGGTAAGGATAAAGGCAGAGGGAGCGATCCGACCGTTCTTCTAATTCCGGCGCTAAATCTCAAGGTTTGAATTTAAAGAAATGTGAAATTTTTAAAATATTTTATCGTATTTAAAAAGTAAAAATTGACCAAAATGATTGATGTTTTCCTCCCGTAGGAATATTTGAACAAATTATCAAAAGTAAAGGAAAAACTTAAGCAGTTCCGGACAGTGTTGAGCATGGTCCATTTCAAAGACAAGTATGATCCAATGGTAGAAATCGGACTAATTGAGAAAACAACTTGTGAGAGATTAATTCTCTTTGACAGCAATAAGGCTGCTGCGGCTGTGATGAAAGACGAAAGAAATTTTCCCAAAGAGTTTGTTAAAATGGGCTACACTCTGCAGTGGTTTAAAGTGAGTCCTTTTCCTCGATACCAGTTTCAGCCCCTTCATGGGATGAAGTGTAAAACAGACATTATTCCAATGGCGAAAGGAGAAACGGCTATGCAAATCAAGGGGGAAATTGCACAAAAACGAGAGATTATGGACACGTGCAAATTGCACTTGGAAGGGTATAACGGACTGGAGAAACAGTTGAGGGAAAATTACAGTGCTATTCAAGCTATAAATAAGGAGATTAGTAACTTGAAACGCAGAATCGAGAAAGAGCAGAGTTGTATAAAGAGTGAGCCAGAACCCGGACAGAATGTAAGTGGGAGCTAAAATTAAATAAAAAAATATGTACATAAATTTAACTTTCAAAAAATGTGTGCTATATATTTTTTTGCATTTTTATAAAAAAAAATAGGAGGACTTTGCAGATCAGATCAAAGAGCTAAAAGAGCTGCGTAAAGGTTGGGAAAAGAAAATCCAAGTGAATAAGCAAGAACTGGAGGATGCCAAAGCGGAAATACCCAAACTCAAAGAAGAAATTGACCAATTTACCGCGCAGTATGCAGAGTTGAAGAGTAAGCAGGAAGATTTGGAAGGGAATCACACTGGAACGAATAAAAAAGTAGTGAAACTTAACAAAGACAAAAAGGAGTATGAAATGAAGATCATACAGCTGGACACAAAGTTTAAAAATTTTGGGAATGAGGAGACCACCGTATATAATGATTTGGATGAAGAAAAGAAAAAGGCTAGTCAGATTGGGAAACGTCCTGAAAAGTTAAAGTATGTGAAATACATATAACCAAACCATCCAGCTCTTTATCATAGATTATCCAATTTTTATGTGTCGACATTGAAAAATAAATATTTATACTTATGCTTATTTTGTACTTGATAAAGTCGTGAACCAGAAGCAGTAACGAGGGAACTGCAAGATCTCCATGCATTTTTGGATAGCAATCGTGATAAATTGAAACACAAGAAGAGGGTCAGCTCGGAGTACAATAGTAGCAAAGCCCTTGTTGCTCAAATTACTGGGGAGATTAATCTTATCAAGGAGCTCTGCACAGTAAGTCATTTTAAGGAATTTGAGCAAATGCTATAGAATCTTTCATAATCCTGAATCATATAATAATAATAATTATAATGTAAAACTCTTTTCCATTTACAGCAATTCGATCCACTCATTAAGGTGAATACGGACTATTATAATCAACTGAAAAAAGAGATGAGCAAACAGTTAAAATCAAATTACCAGATTTTGGTGGAAGCTCATGGTTTAACCGTAAGTTAAAGATAAAATGACAATTCAAAACGAAAATTGACAATAAGGTTTTTTAAAAACATTAATTTGTTCCACAGGGTAATCTTGTAGTCGACTGGAAGCAGGAAACGCTGATGTACTATGTGTGTCCCGATAAAATGGCAGACTTGAGGGCAAAACAGAGTTACGTAAAGAGAGACGGCGAGGAAATCATTTCAGACAAGTATGAATTTTTACTATACAAAATACTAGGTGCAAAAAAAGGCTAAAATGTATAAGATTCAAATTGCTAACTAGTTTTTTTTTAAATAATCATTTTTTTAGGCAAGGAGTGTTCAACTACGTCCAAGGTCTTTCAGGTGGTGAGCGTTCCAAAGCCCTTGTGTTTTTCATCATGGCCATGTGGAAAATCACAGACATGCCTTTTCACGTTCTGGACGAATTCGAGGCTTGCTTGGATGATCAAGCCCGTGAGGGAATTCACCACACAATTATCAAACATGCAAAGAGACATCCCGAGGCACAGTTCTTCATTCTAACCCCACTTGACTTGAAAGGTATACCGAAAGATGATGACGCAGTATCGGTAGTTCACATAGCGAAGAAAAATTAGGGTAAAAGGTAGAATGGAAATTGTGTTTAGGGAAAAATATTCATACAAGTTTCAAAAAATTGCAATAACTACACATTTTAATCAAGATTTTCAATTAATTAAAAAAAAAAGATTTTCTTGACGTCCGAGCAATATGCAAAAGTTTCATAAAAATATAAGTGGTTTGTATTGGCAAGCAAAAAAGACTGAGAAACTAGCTGTTTAAAAAAAAGTTAGTGCGATAATTTTTTTCTTTAAAGTTTGAAGTAACAAAGATTATTTAAAAAAAAAGTTGCAGCAAGTAAAAATACATAATAATATACATAGGAAGAAGACCTTACTTGAATACATTGAAATAATCCTAACTAAATAATACGTAATGACACAAACAACCCCCCCCAAAAAGTCCATACTTTGACTTTCTTCTGATATATTTTATTTCGCTGGCATCATCGCCAACAAAGGACAATTTTTTTCAGAAGAAGAGAGAAAGAAGAAAGT
>JAHZNC010004018.1:0-11301 GCA_027744095.1 Zhuqinia jingwanae | reverse complement strand
TGATGGCAGTTTGTCGTAAAAGTCATCATTACTTTGTATACCTACTCATATATCTATTTCATGCTTGATCTCTATTCGTACTACTTTAAACTTGAGTGCAAACTTTTAACGTTGTAAGAAAAAGTAGGTATTATTGCTTATTCACATGGATCTTTTTTTTAAATGATTTTGTTAAAACTCTTAATGGATTAAGTTTTGAAAGAAAAAAAAATGCTTTTAAAGTTGTAAAAGCAATTGGCAATTTTTAAACTTTCAAAATAAAATTGTGACTATTCAAATGCCATTAAAACTATCTTTTTAAAAAAAGCGTTAACAAAAACGTTTTCTCTTTTTCGTGAGTGAACAATAAAAATTTGCGTCTTTTTGAAAAACAAAAGTATCAAAAACAATAATAGAAATGCATTAGTTTTTTAAAAAGTTAATTTTCAGATCAGTAAAAAAACTTAAGATTATTAATGGAGACATGCATACATATATACATATATCCACCTATATGCATATAAATTTTTACCAACTAATCAAATTTCTTTGAACATATAGATCATATTTCATAAATTCATAATTCGCATATCAATTTTGAATGCAAATGCAAACTACTTGTGTACCTACATATGCATATATATATACGTTACCTTTTTTATATATGTGAGAGCCTTATTGGCAGTTTTAATAACCTTCTCCCCAAAACTTCTCTCATTTCAATTTTGTTCATGCATTCATTCATCTCATGCATATAAAAATAGAGAGCAAAAAAAAGTGTAGTAAAAATTCAAAATTCATGTTGACTTGTTGATGTAGAATAAATACTTTTTTTACGGTTATGCATGAAGTACTCTTTTGAATGCTCACTTTACCTCTTATGAAACCACACACTCTGTATCTGCCATGGATGCATTTACTCTTTAAAAAGAAAACACTTTTTTTTACAACTCCATCCAACAACCAAATTGGATACCTTTATAGCTTTGCAACTATGTACTATCCTTTTTTTTTGAGTTTCAATAATAAACTTTTTTTGAATGGGTTACTTTTATCCCTATAGAGTATCTTATGACTTTGACGTTCTTTATGATGATGATATGTGCGATGCAATCATCTTGATACACATCTACCATTCGGCAACAGTATTGACTTTCCTCTTTTTCGTTCTAATAAAAGATAATAATAATAATATAATTTATATACCACCAAAACACAAGATCTGCAAAGAAATAAGATGCACACAATACAAGGGAAGGAAGAAGAAACATGAAACTTATTTGAGATAAGAGTGTTAAAAAAACATTCTTGTTTCAAAAACTTTTTTTTTACTATACAGTTGACTTGATTACAAGATGAGGATGATGATAGTAACGCCGGTGCCGCTCGTTTGCTTTTTGCTTGTCTTGTTATGTTTCACTGGTTTTCTTCATATATCACTCGTCGCCGTTCGTTAACTTTGATATGGTAGTGTTAGAAAATCCATTATACATGCATTTTTTTTTCTCTCCTACACTACCTCACCTTCCTTTACGCTTTTCTTTGTTTGCTTTTACTCTTATTGTTTTATGGAAGAAAGATATGGGATATAAGATAATAGCAATAATAATAGTAATTGTTCTTTCTCTCTCCTTCTTTCTTGTTGGTATGCATTTTACTGCCGAGTTGGCACTTTTAGAATGTGTGTATGTGTATATGTCTTCTTGTAATAATAAAAGCTAACCAGGAATTCATGTACTTAAGGAGAAAAATGCGAGCAATGTTGTGATGCAATATTATAAAGAAAAAAAGAAAGATGGAAGCAGAAACATTTTTTTTTTGGAAAATGAGTAGCAACTTGAACTAGACAAACAGCATCTTTCCAATTTTTCCTTGAAACTATTTAGATGTTCTAACGTCACCTCATACATTTTTTACCTTTGGTTTTGTTGGCTGAGGGAGTGACCGTAACCGCACACTCTCCTTTTCGCGCGTCCAGCAAAACCAAATTCGATCTCTATAAAAAAAACTGTGGTGATGGTGGTGGTCATGATGATACATTTTTGTTGAAGAGGAATATTTGGCTATGAAACGTTATAAATTTACTTTACTATTGTGGCGATGATAGTCAATTTGATTACACATCGTCATCATCATCGTAGTCGTCATGAAGTCAGGATCATATCATAATTTACTCATTGCGTGTGATATGATATCATTATACCAGGTAATATTGGCACTGAGCATAGAAAAGAAGTTGAATAATTTGGACTTGGACGCAACTTTATTTCTCCATATCTAGCAGCTTCACACCATAGTTTTTTTTTGGATCACTCTAGCAGCCTTTGTCATGTAACTGGGTGTAATACTTATTTATGGTTGAAGACTTGGTGTTATCATATTGACTCTTCTAACGATAATTTAATGCCACATCTATATATAATACCCATGTTTGCTTTTTCATAGATAATGCTATTAGTAAATTGGCTTCACTTTTCTCCCATATCACACAATACAAGAAGTATATCCTGCACCGCATATCCAACATTTTTTTTCGGCATCTCCTTTTTCATCGTCATCATCATCATCATCATCGGCAAGGAATGGAATGATGGGAGGAAATAAAAATAATAATACTTTGTGTACCTACACATTGTACACAAAAATAGTACTTACATTCATATAAACACATCAAGTCACACAAGTGAACTTACCGATGATGATAAGGCGTATTGTATTTCGCCTCTACATACAGCACCGGCTTATTAATGAATGAATGAATATCGTTGTCGTTTCTCTATTTTTTTCTTCTTCTCCTCCTCACGTTGCAGTTTTTGTTACCACAACTCACATTATTGTGTCTCACTTTTTCAGGTGCCGTTTTCGTTATTGTTTGCTCATTCATGTATATGAGATGTAGTTGTGTCGTGTTCCATGTTCTCTAATATTATATGTCCCCATAAAACTCTTTAGTGTTTATATAAAAAAAAGGTTGTCTTCCACTCCGCATGCTATAAATATTATCAAGTAACGAGTCGCTGATAGCAAGTGCACAGAAAGCGTCATTGTAAAAAAAACTGAGGTTCATATTATGGAAAAAAGGGGGGATGGATAAGGTGTGTATATTAAGTATTAGTAGTAGTAGTGGTGGTAGTGGTAATATTCATGATAATAATGAAAATGAAGGCCAGCAGAGCGCTGTTGAAACTTTCATTGTCGTAGTCGTGATAATACCATGTTATGATGATGATTAAGACTGTGTGTGTGCATATAAAAAAGTCAAATGTACACAAGGAATACATACATATACTATACGTACCTAGGTACATACTATCTATAGGTGTGTTTTTCTGGGTTAACTCACATACTCTCAAATATACAATCGTATATGTATATATAAGGCGTACAACAACGCCATGCAGTCGAGCCATCATTTGGGCTGATGAAAAAAAGGAGTAAAGATTTAAAGACTCTCCCCGTCCATTATACTCACTGACGAAGAATATCTATTCATTGACTATATTTAGATAATGGTAGATGTTCTTAAATTAGGCATATTATAAGCTCAGTGTAGTAGAACATGTGGAGGAAGACACATACATAATAGCGTAGACTATATTATTGTATAAGCTTGTAATGTTTAAAAAAATGATGATGAAAAGAATGTTTTATGCATTAGTAAAGTAAGCAAAGAAAAATAAGATAGAAAGAGAGGGAGAAGGAATGTTTTTCTGCTTAATACGGATACAACAAAATAACCCATCTACTAACAAACATACTCATCATTATATATTATCCTTCTCTCACTTATTTTTTTTTGTAAAGAAGAAGTAGTAGTAGTTGAGAAGAGTTAATATTCTCCCTCTCTTACACACTGGCACACTGAGAAAAAAACACAAAAAGAAAAAGAAAATGATCATCATCATACACACCTTCATAACGAAAACACGTTGCGTTGTGTATTGCTGCATCACAAAACTAATCACCATCATATCATACATGCATATATTTTTCAGTTGGTTAGTTAGTCTCATGTGTGCGTGTAATGTGTAAGCTTATATATATTTGTTGGTGAAGTATACATAATTGGTACATAGCAAAAACGAAACTAACTTCACAAAATAAATGTGTCTGAGATAAAGTGCTTGATTGAATGACTGAAAAAAGTGACGGCTTCACTGATATTTTTTTCGTGGTGTTTGGCAATGATGATGAGAGCAAGTGGCGAATCCTACTATGCCAGTGCGCGGTGGTTGACTTGACGTGAATTGACGTGTGTGTAAGCTGTTTTCAGTTTCTTTTTCTGCTGCTGTTTTTTGTTTAGTGGTGGCCTTGGTCCATTTCTCTAACAAGTATCAACAATAAAAAAAAGCTGTTTTTTTTCGCTAAAAGCTTGCGACAACAAAGCAAAAAGGGGAAAGCCAAGTAAAGAAACATGGAGGATTATACGCGGATGTGTGTGTATGTGTGTGTGTGTGAGCACGAGCTTACATAAAAAGTGATGTTGTTTGTTGTGTGTAGTGTGATGATGATAAGGAATCTTTCAGGGAATCATGAAACTACAACATAACACCTTATATTTTAGAACATTTTTGTGCTTTGCCATAAGAATAGAAACAAAAATACCTAATTCAACTGCTTACATATGTGCTATGATGTATGCGTAAAAAAGCAAGACTCTCTCCTTCTTCTCCTCCGTCTCCTTAAAGTTTACCTTGCCTTTATGGTGGTATTTTTTTTGGACGCGTATATGCATATATGAATAGTAGTAAGTAGTAGAAGTAGTAGTAGTAGTATTGTTAACATGTGCATGTAATAATCATCATCGTCATCATGATCCTCATCGTGAATCAAACATCAAAACTGATGCACGATTCATTCATTTGGGAATTCAAGTAGCGGCATAATAAGCCAGTATGAAGCTTTTAGTATGCAAAAGTATTTGGTGATGATGGTTTAAAGCTCTAGAGCTTGAGAGAGGGAGACAGTCAAGAAAAAAAACATTTTACTTAGTAATATTGAAATCAGCTATCAACTTATTGCAAGTAATCTAGTCTACTCAAATCAAAAAAAGCACAGCAATATCACACACAATAGTAGTAAGTCATGCACAAAAAGTTTTTGCAAAAGTCGTTGGTATATTCTTCTTCTTCTTATTATTATTATTATTTCTACCCTCACGTCATTTTTCTCCTCATCATCATCATTTTCATCCACCTCCTCACTCATCAAAACATGATATTCAACTCAACCTCAACTTTTTTGGTTCGTCTTCGACATCATCACCAAACAGCAGTAGGTTGTACACTGGCTGCTGATATTATGCTCAGTAGTAGTAGTAGTAACGTTGTATCAAGTCAGCAAGGTAATCAGTTGACTACACGTTACTGATGATGTTACTGGTGGTGGACTATTACACTTTTCAGTGATTATAATATTATTTGCTGCTGCGTGCTCGTCTCATCTTCATGCCAAGTCACGTAGGTAGATATATATTACAGACAAATATCCACACAATTTATTTTGCTATTTCACGTTGTTGTCACTTAAAAAGGTTTACTCTAGCTGCTGCTGTTATTAGTGTCTGCAAAGAAGAAAAAAGTTCTGTGAAATTCATCAGATATTGTTGTTGTAGTACACACATACATATACCTATTATATGTAGGTATATACATTACTTCCAATTACAGTTATATAGGTATATAATATACTTATTAAAACGCACTGTTGATAGTGATATATTGCATATTATATGAGGAGATGAGATGATGATGTGTATATTGCAGAAACAGAAAGCAGTGTGGTGTTTTGTGTTTGCGACTAAGAACTAAATACTACTGAAAATATGTTGTTTTACAACTAGCCACTCAGTCAGTGGAACGATAAAAAAAGGAGTGAATATATATACCATGCTGGTTTTTTCATGAAGTCTACAAAGACGGTGCTGCAATAGCACTGCTGCTGCTGCTGCTGCTTTGCTTACAGACACATGATAAGGGGAAAAAAACATTAAATAGAAAAGAATGAGCATGAACACAGCATTGAATTTTAGCCGGTATCTCCATTCCAACTCCAACACTGAATTTTCTTCTGAAACTCTGTATAATACTTTGATTAGGTATTCGTATTAACTTCATTTCATCATTCTTTGTCGTTGTCCAACCAAAAAGATCCTCATCACTTTCGTGATAATAATACAACCACAAAATTTTCTCTAATAAATAGACACAAAGAAACTCTTTTATGTTTCTTTGTTTGATACCTAAAAATTCCACGTAATCATCATTCCATCATCTTCCTCCACACAGACACATACATATACATGTAAATACTTTTACATATTATATCTATCCTTCTTGTCTTTCACCTTCTCTTTTTAATCTCTTCGAGGTAAAAAGTGTCAGTGACTTCTTTTGAGGGAGTGAGTTGCGCTGCGCTGACTGTCAAAAAAGTGAGTTAGTTTAGTTCATCGGCGGAAGGTTAATGAAGAACCTACTGAAAAGTTGTAGTAGTGTTGATCTAGAAAAGAAAACAAGTGTGTTGCAAGTAAGGTTGCATTGCAGTAAACGCAGTGTTCTTGGCATCATCGGTATAGGGGAATACCACGAGGAAAAATAATATACATCTCCTTGTTACCAAAGACGTTTTTCATAATGTGCACGTGTAAAGTCCATTTTTGTATCAAATTGGTACTTTGAACACAGGCATAAGGGAAAAAATGGATGTACACGGAGAAGGAGGATAGTGTATTATCATTATTAATAAAAATGCTGACATTTGGAAAAGTCAAATCGCAAAGTACAAGTTGCTGACGAGCGGATAGTAGTAGTGAGTCAGTCTTTACAGAAACCTTTTTGTACCTTTTCACACTTGTGCTTGCTGCTGCTGTTGTTGTTATCTTCCACTTGACTGTCATATAAACCATCTTATTATTATGCTCCTCCTAAAAACATACACAACAACATGACATATCGTTATATTTTGTGAGTAGTGCAGTGCTGCTAAACTTTTAAGGAAAACTTGTGATAATAAAAAGCCAAAAGCCATTCAAACTGATAGACATGTAAACGTATAGTAAAACCCAGACTCAGACAAGTTAGTAATTAGGTATATACGTTTCTCAAGGAAATAATTTCCTGAAATTCAGAATCATCATTATGAAAATCAATGAATGAGTCTGCTACTACTGGCTCCTGTTTTTCAATGCAAAGTGAATTGAAGTGGTAGAGAGATCCAAAGAGCTGCTCTTTTGCTACTTTATATTCTTCATATAAGCAAAACTACCAAACTGCCACAAGGACATATTAATAATTATGCTTATGGTAGTAAAGTAGAATATAATAGCTAGGTAATAACACTAAAAGCACACAACAACAACAACAACATGTGTATTTGAATTGATTTACATGCAAAAACATTCAGGTTTAAATTGTTCTGTGTGTTAAAAAGTTGAGTACAAAAAAAAATTGCTGGTTATTTTTTTGAAGTGAAGTTTTTTGTTGCTTCTGTTGTTGATATTATGCGTCTGTTTGTGATATTGCAAAAGTTGTAATATGAAATAACAGACTGCACTGCACTTTGCTATAATATATCATCAACAACATCAAGAACAATTACTTTGAATTGATTTGAATTCCACTTGTGAGCCACAAAAAATATATAATGTTACATCATCAAACTCAACATCATTGAAAAATTGAGTGTGAACAAAAACTAGCATGTGGATTTCTTGTGGCTGATGGTTGTGGAGTGTTTTTAGTTGGTAGTATTGGGTGAATGGCATATTGTATTGTGAAGCTAGCGTTTTGAATATTGAATTATTATACAAAAACAGATAAATAATATTTACACGCACTTGTTTGCTTTTTCGACTTTCAAATGATGTTTTTTTTCTTCATTTGTCTCTGTTCTCTGTCTGTTGATTCAATTATATTACATCAAGCTCTGATATGTACAGTGCGGTGGTGGAAGTGCAGCATCTATACTTCAACAGAATCAACGAGTGTTTGTTGTCCTGCAAAAGGATAGAGACAAAGAACTAAACACACTCGAACTCAAAGAGCTTTAAATCCAAACTGAACGAAAGAAAGTACGCACGCAATGCAAGTCTACTTTTGACTTTAAAAAAATGATTGTGCGTGCTTTTCTGACATTAAGTAACAATTCAACAACATTTCGTTTTCCTGTGTTATCTACCTCTTATTTTACCACCAGCAGTGTGTGTTGTTTTAAAAGTGTCACTTTTATATTGTAGAAAAGCCATCTTAAAGGATCATCGTGCTAATTCACATGTAAATTATGATCTTTGTCAACGTTTTTTATTGACTTGACTATTTTTCCTCTGAGAAATATACAAATTACAACAGACGACTTCTTCTACCAGTGACATAGACATACATATACAAATCTTTTCCGTTTCCGTAACTTGGTATGTTCATTCAAGCCTTCAAGTCGGTGTAAAGCCATTGTGGATATTTTTTGTGGCTAAGGTATTTTAAAAGCTGGTGGGATTTGCCGTTGTACGCTACACGCATACCACAAAATCTTTAGTAGATGTACGCATTCAACCCAGGAAAAAACGCACGTTTTTTTCCTTTGTGACGATGACGCTATATTGTAGAAATGTTTAATGTTTAAAACTTGACTTTTCCTTTGTTTGTTCAATGTTTTATGGTGTAAAATAAATGAAGCCGCTGTTGAGATAAAGCGTTAATGTTTTTGGTGTGGTGGTTGTAGTGTTTTTTTGACTGGTACTTTATGATAGCAGCTACTGATTGTGAATTTGCTGCTGTATGTAATAATCGTGTCGTAACGATAAACAACAACCCTCGGGAGCAAATGAGCAATTTGCATCAATAATTTTGTGATTTTCGTGATAAAATAAAATAATAGTAAAGCTGATGGTGTTGATGATATTGATGGGTGTATTTGTATTTTCTTCAATCTCAGATCCTCCTTAACTCGTGCTACTACGCAATTTCCATTTAATTACACAACTTTACTAGGTGTAGTCTGAAGAAAACAAATCTTCTTGTACATTACGAGTACTTTTTTTGTGTTGATATAATAATACTAATAATAATGTAATGTTTCTGTGTACTCGCAACTCAAAGGATATTTTTCATCATTAATATTATTATTATACACAACACTAGTTAATATAAACTGGCAGTTGATGCAAATGCAGCTAACGACCAAGAAAGAAGAAGAAGAGAAAAATGATTATTTACTCTTTGGACTCATTGTGGAACTTTTATTACTTCATTTAATGCACATTCTGTTTATTATACCAAATTTTATGTTTTTGCGCCATACCGTTGTGGGAATCAACACTGGGTATATGTACATATATGCATATGAATGCTGAACATTAACTTTAATAATAATTATTGTTACTTTTACTACTTCTTTCTGGTCTAATGTACAATTCTGTGATTTAGTTTTCTATGTCTACACGTAAGCTTGACACGATATTATTGAGAAACCTATTCAGTCAGACACAGTTTGTCAGAAAAACGATTATTTTCTCGTTGAGTAGCACCGTACAAAGCACATTTTGATGGTGATGACTGCTGTTGAAATGGTGTTTATCGCCATTAACATTATGAGCATATAAAAACTCCAGCAATATAGTAGTGGTAGTAATAGTATTCCCTTGATGATCTTGTTCCACTGAGCCGTGGTGAACTTTTGCCTTTTGAGTTTTGGTATCGCACATGACGAGCAAACTAAAAAAAAATATATATAAATGTTACACAAAAAGACCTGGTTTTGGTAGTATAAAAGTGAAGTAGGTACATTGTACACACGTAAAAGATATCATGCTTTTTGCGCAAGCATGGTAGTGATAATCATAATAATCATAGTAGATGAGAATCAGGGTCATTTTTCACCCGTAGATCGACCCCAGCATTTCTAACTAAACTAGGATGATAGCAGCTGAAGCAGCAGAGTAGTGATGTTTTAACAACCTCTATCCACTCATAACGAAGTCACTCGTTCACGTAATGTTTTTTTTACGTGAAAAGAAATCTGTCAACGTATCCTTGAAAAATGTGCCGAGTTTTATTATTATTGCGCCACTTTGACACTTGCACTTCCATGCAATATTCATCATGCTAATTTAATTCTCAATTATTTATGACTTGAGTTGACTTGAGGAGATACGAGGAAGAGCATTCATTGGCGTTTTTTCTTGGTGGTTAATAGCTAGTGGTAGTGGTGATGAATGCGAATCTACGGTGTGGTGGTGACATTCTGAAGAAGTGAAAAGAGGTTTTTTTTTCTCTCTTTTAATACCAGTCAAGTCACATTGTTACTTTGAATCTTGTGTGATGATGATGGTAGTAGTAGCTACTGTAACATCTTTAATAACAAAGTGGTAGGAGAAGCAAATACCGCGTGTCAGACGACATATTAGACACGCTCCCTACAAGGGGAAATTTTTTCAGTTATTTCATTAGCAATGCATTGTTATGTCCTCGAGTGTGGTTATTGAAGCGGCATCCTTTTGTCCTTCCTCTTGTATTCAATTATTATTACTTGAGACGAGGACGAGATTTACAACGGAATTTCTCTTATTGGTATATATACTTGTGGGCGTTATGTTGTTGTTGTGAAAGTTAATTTGTTTTGTACAAGTACAAGTGCGAAGCCGCAATGGTAATAAAATATTAATAGTAAAGCACAGCACAGAGAGGGCCATACAATTTTGTTTCAAAAAGCATTTAGTGGAAAATGATGTTTTATTGCCGTATGGTGCGCTACCTTAATGAAGATTTATACCTATTTTGTATTTTGTTATTTTTATTGGATGATTCAACATGCAAAATTTACTGTCGTAAAATTTGTATGTGAATCGAGTCCTTGTTGTTTGCTTGTGTTATTAGGAATATTATATTTGTTTTTTGTTTTTAAATTGGTGACACATGTTTTGGTGAGGTGGCCGCCCATGTGTGTTATGCACAATAATTATTATAGTTTTGTTGTGTGAACTTAAGCCAACAACAACAGCAGGAGTTCAAAAAAAAACTACATGCATATATAGTCGCATCAGGCCTAAATATTTTTTCAGTGTGTCCTCTTTGAATTAATTATAAGATAATTTATTGTTGTTGGCCCACCATCGGAGTGACTAAGCAAAACATATTTAAATATATTCTTCTTGTACTTTAGTGCTTTACTGCACTGTACTGCAACAGCAATCAAATCAGAAAAAGATTTGCATCGACTACACATATACACATATCACCATTATAATATTATAATCGGCTTATGTCAAAGTGGGAGAGATGGTGTTTTAGTTGGGCGTATCTTCCTTTTCTCTTCTTTTGGTCAAGTATA